>JAVDBV010002970.1:0-14986 GCA_032619315.1 Piper longum
GGTCTAGATTGGACAATTATATATATATATATATATATATATATATATATATATATATATGCACGCTAAGTATTTTTTATAATACAAATGCTGTTAGAACAAGCAGTGATTGAATTTCTCTCATACAAACCTTGAATTAAACTAACTAGTTGACACCAATTTATTATCCTATATGAAAGGGGATCTGCCTCATCGACTTTGGCTGATCTTATGGGTAGTCTTAAATTTCATAATTTCATTTGTTTTCCATCTGCGCGCCATCACTTGAGCTGCAGCAAATAACCTAATACAAATATTACTCATCAAGTTTGAAAACAATCATTACAATGTGGGTCTCCTCCGATGGATTCAGCTTCAAAGATGAGCCGAAGGGCAGGCGAGGGCTTTGCCAATTATGAAGCAAGCAGAGGCTTGAAACTTACAGAGATCGGTCATCAACACATGCAAGATGCAGCACTTGGCCTCGGACATAATCATGCACTCCGGCATGCCCAGCACGTACTGTTCATTTCCTTAAAACTAGACTCATATATGATGAATGCCGAGCCTTTCTCAACAATACCCATTTCGATCTAAGCAATGAAGGACGATCTTCTGATCATCGGAATTCTATATGGTTATAAGATGGATGAGACTTTTGTTTTCTCTCCAACTGTTTCACATTGAGCTAAGTTGCGTCTATCTTGAAACTGAAAGCGAAGTATAAATGGCAGGGAAATATCTGTTTCTGTTTTTATCCAGTTTGAATCTGGTTTCATCCGCAATTGTAAGGACTACAGATTTGTTAGGAATGATATGACAAGTCTTACATGTTTATGGCACTGGTCGGTGGTTGTAGCTTGTAAGAAGCAGGTAAAGGTGGGCCAAGGATGAGCTGGCTACCCAAGAGCAGGTATGCTCAGACCTTCACGTCGATGCCAGTGGCTTAGGGCCGGCCAACAACGTAGCAGGTAAATACAAGGTATCATCTTCACTCTCCAAATTAGGCTCAGCACAAAAATAAGGTAGATACATGTTTACTGTTTTAGTTTTTACCATGGCCGAATGAGTCGAGTTCCCAGGGCCCAGCACAAAAATACAGAGAACTAAGAAAATTGAAAGCCCGTCCAAAATAGAATGCGAAACCTCTCTCTTCGCAACAAGAAGGGGGTGACCTTGGCTAATAGCTAGGACTGATCAAGAGTTGAGTTAGCCTACTAGTTTTTGGAGCTTCTCGGCCCTAACTCGGGACGGATAAACTCGAATTATACGCTCAAAATATTAAACTCAACTGGAATCAATTATTAACTTGATTACAAATTAGCTCCAACTCGAACAGGCTTAGGTCAATGTGAACTCGGATTGACGTGACTTGTTACCCTAATTACAAGTTACTTAACTAGTTACTAAAAATGTCAAATTTATTAACAATTCAAACCCATATTATCAAATACTTATTAACTAGTTGCCTAACTCAATCACCTACATTAACTTCAACTTACCATCGGTTCAAGATTCCCTCCTATAATGAATAATTTTAACTTTCTAATTTTTTATCCTTATAAGCAACTAATTAACTTTTACACTTAGATCTCAAGCTCGGGTTGAGCTCAGAGTTCGATGAAATTTGAAATCAATCGGTTTGCAAACATGAATATTTGAGACCAACCCATACTTGTCGTTATAAAAGTTCAAGAAGCTCAAAATATAGCAAACAAGCTGGCTCGAGTCTTCCAAAACTTGACCCCAACCAGATGATGAGCCTGGTCATGAGCTATTCGAAAACGAGGCAGCCTTTTTTCGAATGAATCAATATATAGTGTCCCTATTGCCCATCGCCGTGCCGGCCTCGTTCATATGACATTTGCTACGAAAGCTTTGCCCTTTTAATTCGTCCGTCAAGTTTGTTAGATTCCTTCTTATATTTAAGTTACATAAACTTGTTTAACATAAGCATGCTGCATGCATCGCCCACTGTCACAAATTTTACTCAGCGAAGTATGCATTAACCCAAGACTACTTAATTTTTATTAACGACACACCTATCCATTAAGATCTCAAATACAATATTAAAAACAAAAAAAAAACGAAGGTAAGGAGAGAGCAGTCTCTTGTCTTCCATGAATTTTTTTATTAATTTGTGATATTTTTAATTTAGTTTCACATCTAATATTTATTACTGTAAAATTTAATTTAATAATGGAATTAAATTATAGATCTTCTATTTAAAGGGATAATTTAGGTTAATCATTTTAAATGGATGATTTGGCTTATTAGATTATATTTTGAGCTGAATCATTACAACAAACATAACAATATCATCTTTATAATAGTGCGAAGGACTTAAAACAATATTTTTAATTTTTTTATTATAAATATTTTGATAATTAAGATAAAAAGGTTAAAAGTACTGTATTGAGTTAAAATTTTATAATTACTTTTATTGTTTATTTTTTTATTTTTCTATACAAATTTTGATTAGTGGGACTTACAAAATCATTATAAATAAAAATGTTGCTCACAGTGCATGAATCGTAGTTCATATATATACAATGAGCTGTAATTCATGTATACATGACTCTTAATATTATTGGGTCATTTCTCCGGATGCCAATTAGAGAAGAACATGGTTTCTCGTGGTTCAACACCAAGTAGTAACTTTTTTTTTTTTTGAGGGACAGTATTAGGAACATTTTGTGGTTGATTTCATTGTAATTGTAAGTGGTAGCTCTTTCTTTTAATAAAGAGGCAAGGAGCAGACTAGCAGTTGGGATCAGACGAGGGTATCAGAGACCACAGACGATAACGCTCTGCTTTGTCGGCCTCTTCCCACACCCTCAAATCAGGGGTCTAATTTCAAGACAAGTCTTCGGCCAGCAAAAGCCAATTGGATTTGATTAAAATATATGTGCGGATTTCTTGGTTTCTCCAAGAATTTGAATCCAAACGGCTGCTGACGCCATCTGCCAGGCCTTTATTAATGCCAGATTAGTTTACTAATAATCCTAGCCTTTGTTAATTAAGCATTGATCAGAAGATGATAGCCACTTGGGTCTGTTCCCTTTCAAACAAATTTACTTACCAGAGGAGGAGGATAGGGCATGGATTAGTAGCTACTTAATTAGTTAGTTTATTATGTATGAAAACCTTGTCTGTCATCTTCTCTTGGGTCCCCAACTTGATCTGCTCCTATATTTGATGTTTATTAATTGATCAAGATTAGTGGCTGGTTAACTTAACCTGGGCAGCTAAATTTATTTCTGTGTTAGCCGGTAGACTGATCGGACTTTCACCTCAATTGACATGATTAAACACTTCATCAAGCACAACTGAGTATAATATTCATTTGTTTTTTTAATACGAATTCATTTTTTCTTAAATTCATCTTTTTTTTTATGGCAATTCATTTTTACAACAAAAGCATGCAATGAAAAATCAATATCAGTACTGTACTCACCAAAGTTTTAAATACTGTTATGGAATATCAGATTTTTAGATGGTATAAATAGAGAGAGAGAGATAGAGAGAGAGAGAGAGAGAGAGGAAGTGTGTGTGTGTAGTGAGAGATGTGAACTAAAGTCCTTTATCTCTTTAAACTATTAATTTGCACTAAGTAGTGTTTTTTAACTTTTAAAATTTTTATTTGAACTTTCGATAGTGTTACGCTATACATTTTACGACTTTATTTTAAAATTTTAGAACATATTATTAGTTGGATTCAAATGAGATTACATTACTTTTAAATCCCGACCGAGTTTTTTTAGAGAAAACAGTGACCATTCTTTCACCACATAAATTAAAAAAAGCATAGTGAATGAAAAACAAAGTGATATGCCAGAGTATGACTGGAATTACCACATGTCCATAGCTAATCAATATAGCAGCACCCATGAACCGTCAATAATTTTTTTTAACTTTCAATGTGTAGCATACCATTTGCATTTAAGCATATACTCCCACATCGCTGGGGACTTAAAAAGGTGCCCGATACCGACGATTAACAAGCATGAGTGGTTATCCTGGGTCACTGTACGGGTGTAAATGAGTTAACCTTACTTATGATTTTTTTGTATTTGGTTCGGTTCACATTCGTTAATTTTGTGTTTGAAAAAATACTCGACTTAAAATAAATAAGTTCGTTGAACAACGAATAGAGCTTAATCAAAGGAATGTTTAACTCGACTCGACTCGAAATTTTAACTTGATGTATTCAAACTCGAAAAAATGTTCGGCTCAGCTCGGCTCGGCTTATAAATACTATTGAAGTTATATTGAACTTATATAATATTCAACAAAAATTTTGATTATATATAAGTCGAGTACATAAACATTTGTAAAGCTCGAGCTCAGCTGAAGCTCGGCTCTAGTTTGGTTCTAGCTCGGCTCGAACCAAACTCGAATACCATAAATTTTGGATAAACTCGGCTCGGCTCATTTATATTAAAGCTCGACCCGATTTATTTTATATTAAGCTAAACTCAAGCATATCTCTACTCACCTCGACTCGTTTACACCCCTAGTCACCATCCAATATAAATGTGAGCCAGCCTATTAAAATATTAAATACCAAAATATTAAATATATTTTTGAAATCAGCCCATTCTACACGAAACAATCTAATTTTGCTCTATTAGTACAAAATTAAATAAAACAAACCTGCAGATTGTTTGGGTAAAAAATCAAATCAAGATTGAAGGGGTAATTTAGATAACAAAAATTAATTAGTTCTTTAATTACATTAATAATAATAAAATAAATCTTAAAAATATAAACTATAATATAATAAAAAATAATCCAATGGCATATTCTAAAATTATGCGAGGGGGGAGATCAATGAGCAATTCTGATTAATTCAAGTGATTCGATTCTCATTTAATTTTTGATATATCGGTCTAATTTAACAACTCTTTTAAAATCCGGTTTAATGTCGGATTTCAATTTTGAAACCTATGTTTTCAAGTGTTGAAACCGATACGTGGCCCAGTTTATGAAATACTGGGTTAAACAGACGATTGGATTCTGGTACCGATATAACGAATTGAACCGGCCGTACAGTAACGTTTTCGAAACTATGGGGTATGGACAACTCAATAGTTGAAGCCCCTGGAGCTTCGAGGGGGGCTAAATACGTGCGGCATTGTTTTATACGAAGGCGCGTGCTCGTATCGTCATCACCCATCACCTCCTCGCCTTTTAAAGCATAAATTATATTATCAGTTTGAAAACAAATAGCATTACATATATTATAATCCAATTCCCGAGTGGTTGTTTGCAATATTTCAGATGTGGGGACGGTAGCAGTTATTTGGAGAAGGAAAAAAAAAGTGGTAATATGATTCGCTTCATTCAAAGGCGCCCTTTTGCACTTCCAAATGCGTGTCTTCGTCTAGCCCGTCTTTTGATCGATTCCCCGTTCCCAGCTGCTTTCCACCCCTTTACTCGATCTCCATCTCTTCCTTTGAGACGGCGACCGAACCTAAGCTTAGACGACTCAAGACCAAACTAGCTGCCAGTGCATTAAGGCAGATCAGATGGGGAAGCCGAAGGAGTACTACTCTTATTGGAGCTGGGGCAGGTCCTCCGTGAGATCAGTACTGCCATTATCACCGAGAGGAGAACATAGGCACGGGCAAACTATGGGTTGCATGGCGCATGTGCTGCACCACCTCTTTGATTTCCACATGAAGGCGGAGGAGCACCACCCCCAAGGCCTCCTCCCCAACCAAAGTGATGATAGCCATGATGATCTCTTTCGAAAAGGTAAGCCCCTCATGAACATGTGTTCTTTCTGTTGCTTTAGAAGCAGATGCTGGATGTTTCGGTTGGGAGGAGGAGAGGAGTGAGACACACAATTCAAACTCACCTGTTCGGATCGAATCGTGATTGCTAGTGGTTCAACTTTTTGAATCCTCCCCGCTCTTGTGGGGCTCCCTGTCATCATCACCATCAATCATACTAACTCTATCTTTGTCCCTACTTTCGGAAGAATCACGTGGAGAGATTTTTGTTTATGAACTTTGGGTTATCATATGCTGATCACTCATCTTACCATCTAGGAGTGGAGGCTCCGAGGAACAGCTTGGAGCAGGAGGAGGGATCGTTCATGGCGGAGCATTCTTCTTCCTCCGCCATCAAAGATGAAGAAGACTTGTACATTCCGGTAAGCAATATTGCCAACCAGCTTGGTGATGTTATGGAATAGCATATAATGTACATATATTGATGAAACTCAAGTCATTTGTTCGCTTCAGTTCAGTGTCCACATACCGCCATTCCGATCGAGAAATGCAGCTTTTACATCCAAGCCTAAGTCGCCATCGCTGTCTTCACCTCTGCCAAGCAGCTCCCCGTTGCAGCAGAACTCCCCCAAGACGCCCAACGTCGTTGCACGTCTAATGGGTCTGGACCTTCTCCCTCCCAACGCCCACATCTCTTCCGCCATCTCCTCTCCCTCCTTCCGTCGTCAATCGACGTCGTCTGGCCGGAGGTCGAAGGGGGCCATGCTCTCCACCAGCCGGCACGAGAGTGGAACCAGGTCGCTCCCGGATACGGCGGGAACGTCTTCAGCCAGGCGGTCGAACGTGGAGCACAGGTTGTCTTTGCAGCTCAACAAGGAAAACATGACCGGTACGCCGCCGGAGCTGGGTTTTGGTATGGGCAGCAGAGATTCTTCTCCGGCGGAATCATCCGCGAGGACGGCGAGGAAGGAGTCGTACAGGTTGAAGTCAGTGACCGGCCATGATGAGATCACTGGAGGTACAATGAAGAAAGCCGGACGAAGAGTGTTGGGAGCTGATATCACAAACGCATCCTTGATTGGAAGATGCAGGGGAAGCACTGATGGCAATCAGATCAACACATCGCCACCCGATACCAATCTCAAGAAGGCAAGACGCAATGCAAGAGAACGTGAAGAAACATCCCCTCAAGTTCAGACATGCAAGCATGCCACAACCAGTGCTTATCCTTCTCCTCCCACCGCATCTTCCTTCACCCCCTCTCCTCGGTCAAGAGCTCAAGTCGACCAGGTGGGTAAGAACGTCAGAGTACTAACAACAATGGGATCAGCAACTGGCGAAGACAGGGGCTCGAAGCCACTGTCATCCCCACCATCTAAATCTCACAAGCAGCACAAGTCGATCCTGCCAAAGCTCGCCGTGAAGTGCAGAAAAGGCAACTACGAGAAGTACACAACGTCCAGGCCCCCCGTCAGAAGGTCATCGTCCCTCCGACCTTTACACCACGAGATTGTCGCCCTCAAACATGAAAAGGTGCACATTTTTCATTCAACGTACATAATATAAACATATCCAATATTCCTTCCGAAACCAAATTTAATACAAAGCTGGTGGAAAAGATAACAAAATCCGAGTTATAAGATTATGATTGGGATTGGATATTTGGATGTTTGTGCGCGAGTACAGAAACTAAGGAAGGACGAGACGAGAGTTGTCCCATCAGAGGAGGAGGGGCGGCTGCTACCCGACTCCTCGGAGCCCAGCAGTCGCCATGCGCACGGCAGCAGCCCAACACCAACTCGGCTCGGCCACCGATTCAGCACCACCGGAACCGGCACCTCAATCCAACTCCATTACTTGCGGACCCTTCTTGGCCTCGCCGGCTTCTCTGTTGATTTACCCGTGCCCATTGCGCTCTTACACTCCCCCGCCCATCCACTTGATCCTTCTCTCTTCGATTCTCTCGAGCAAGACCGGAACCACTGCGATCATGATGTCTCATTCTGCGACCTTTGGACCAGGCCGAACCGAAGACTTCTATTTTGTTTGACGAATGAGATAATCGGACAGCTCCTCCGGCCCCACCTCGGCCTCAAGCCATGGCTCCCATCGTCTCGTGGGCCATTAGCATTGTCTTTACCGGTGCCGACGGGTGTCGAGCTGCTCGATCGGACTTGGGCCCGGATCCTGGCCTTCCCCGGAGCCGACTGCAAAACCCTACAAGATATTGATGAGCTTGTCGGGTCGGACATCCCGGGCGTGGGTCTGGATGGAGATGGGATGGAAGAGGAGTGGGAGGACATTGCCGCGGATATCGGTCGGCGGATCTTGGACTGTCTTGTGGACGAGGCAGCGTCGAGCTTGGGGATGCCCGGACCCGCGGCAGGGAAATTTGACCCGGTCACATGGGATTTCACGTGACTGGTTGTTGCGTGCCAGATCGCACGCGTCAATCAATCCAAGGGCGTGGGACCGATAGAGTCGACAAGAACATGGAAATTGGAGAACCCGTGAGACACGGTTTTGCGTCTTAGCTTCGAGAAAGTAGTTTATGACTTGCCCGTTCGTGTAGATCAATCATTTATAGACCGAACCACCTTTTCTTTCCAATTTCTCAAGTCTTGTTCTTCATTTTATTTAAACATAGAATGTTTGTCAAACCAGGCATGCGCAGATCATCAGGTTTTCTTTTTAGCTCGTTAGTTTTATTGTAGCAGAGATCATTCCTTCAAGGTCTGACCTGATGGATCAGTACTTGTGGTACTGTAGCAGGAGTCATCTTGCAAGATCCAACTCTTTAATCTATATTATATACTCGTCTTTACAAGGAATTGGCTGTATTTCCAACTTGCCGTCGTTTCCCTCTGCCAAATTTCTGATGTGAATGCCAAACGCTTCCCTTCCGAGGAGCTTTAGGCAGAGCAGTGTACCGATTGAGTGACATGTATTGCTGATAGCTTTTTAAGTTTGTGACCATCTCTGCTTTCTTGTAAGATTTATATTGCGGAAAAGGTGGGTGCACTCAATTTTTTTTAAGTTTTGAACACTTGTTGACTCCATCAATTAATGCTTTTGTTGGGGTTCCACTGGCATTTTGTGCTCATTTTTGTCTGGGACTAATACTTTTAATTACCCTGAGCTTTCCATTACTTAAATTTACGCGTGGCAGTAGAGTGGCATCCTCGTAGGAATTAACAGATTTTATCATTGTCGACAGGTGACCAACTCCCGAGTATCATGTGGGTTTTTTTTTTTTGTTTCTTAGAAGCTGGTCACCGACTGTTATTCTATGTCAATTTCTATGGGGAGGGATATACCTCTAATATTGTATGTATTGGGGAAGAAAAAGACCATGATCATCCCCTGCGCTACTCACGAGATATCTGAATAGTATATCGTTGTGCATATGAGTTTGTGAATGCGTGCGCAAGGCCTCGTGTCTTGTAAAAACAAAAGAGAAATATCAATTAGTAGTCAATTTAAATTCAGTAAAATATTTTGTCAAAACTCAAATGCATTGAGTTGGAGTTTCTAGCTAAACCGATCACTTTACTGACATTTTGTTTATATAGTTCACTAAATTACTGATTTTAAATACAAGACCTTGAACATAATCAAACTCCAAAATCAAAGACAATGAGTTCAAGTCGAACCAAACGGACCATTTATTCACAAGCTATCTTGGTTTGATCCCACCCTTACCGCTTATCTCTTGACTCTTAGGGCTGGGGAAGGCCATGAGGATATAGAACCAAGTTGGCCGGCTGTGCTGGACTTAATATCAAACAATAAATTGATTACTCACTTTACAGGGTATAGTGATTATGAAAGTACGAGACATGGCCATCTTTGATTTAATTTTAAAAATGTGGTTATGCTTCTTAGGTAGCTTTCAGGAATAAATTTTGATTCTTTCCCCTTAATTTGTAATTGTTTGATGAACACCAACCATTTGCCAGGATCACAAGGGCATGGATTTTGGGCCACCGGCCACTCAGCTCACTTTGTCAAAGCCCAATCCAACCTGTCCGTTGGGCCATACCAGAAACCCAACGAGCCGGACTGACCCCACGCCGACGTCATTCGGCTGGATGAAAGAGCTCAATCTCTGGGAAGAAAAACCTTAATCCCAAGAACCAAACTCCATCACCTGCCAGAATTGTGAAATGGATGGCTGGCCTGGGGAATTTTTATTCACATATCCATTGATTAAGAATCCAAAATAGTCAAACCCTTATTTTCATCTTTCGTGGGCGCCGCCATTGAACAACACTTAAACCATCGCTATCATCAACAATGACGCCTCGGATCCAATTACAAAAGTTTTTTTTTAAAAAAATAAGCATCACGAAAAAAATTTCACCATACCGCTTTTTATATCCCTAACCGACACCGCTTGCATAGCACATATATACAAATTGCAAAAAACAAGCGGGGCACAGTTTTGACCACGCACAAGGCCAGGCCGGTTCTCTAGAAGATCAAAGTACAGATCTTACCACACACAATGGATAGAACTTGGAAGGATAGATCCAACTTACATGCTAGCTTATGTCATAAGAAAATGTGTCTAAACGATACACAAGCCTGGCAGACAAAATGCCTCGAAAATTGCGGTTTCGTTCTCTCAACTCTAAGATAGCTCACATTTCCTCAACCTTTCTCAACTCATGGTATCTTCTTCAAGACTTCAACATGTTAAAGTGAAAAAGACACCTTACAATTTTTAACCATCAAAGAAATCCGATGAAAACAATAAATTAACACATACACGGAGATAACAGGCAACCGTGCAAATCTTTACTTGAGTACAAAAATAGAAGTCAATACAAAAGGAAGAGGAATATCTTTCCACAACAAAGCACTAGGTAAAGGTTATAAGAGGCCGCCGGGTTTTCATAGTATATACTATTCACCTAGTATAGTCTGAACCCTATTTACGACATGACAATGCAAAAAAGCTACAAGCCTTCTAATTCTTGAAGAAAACGTAAAGATACAAAACAATAAGACCATTGGTCTTAGCTAGATATTCATGCCGTTATGAATATAATCATTTATCCTTCTCATTGATAAATAACAGATGTGAGATATTCAATTTGGTTAAAGACATCCTATCCTTGCAGTGCTAACAAAATTTTAACTTCTAACTAATACTGGGTTAAGTACATGAAACAAGTGCCTTGTAAAAAAATAAAAATTCAAAAAGGAAAAGATATCAAAGATATATACATCATCATCATCTACACCACTTTATTCCAGCTACATGGGGCCAGAAGCATAGAAACGAGTTTCCCTCCACAAAGCATAACAAAACAGACATAACATACATGACGGGAAAAATTCAACCCACTATAAAGTCAAAAAAAGAAGCACAGAGTCAAATTTTTTTGGTACTATCCCACGAGATCAAAATATCTGCATCGACATTTTTTAAAAAAAAATCTTTTAAGAAAAAAGATAAAATGGCCTTATTAAGAAACCATATTTTAATTTTCATCAGTGTGCAAGGAATACAATTATACAAGAATCAAGAAGCAGTAGGTACAAACATTGTTCCTTAACATATAAACTCACACTCAAATCATCATTTTCACAATAATAAAAACACCAACTCAGTAATATATTCAATAGTAATTCAAGGGCACACAAAATTAAACTATAAGAAGAAAGATAATAAAACATTAAATCCATTAGAAGTGTCACTAATTACAGATATCTAATGAAAGCCGCAAAAAGATCACATCTGGACAGTCGAATGAATGACAATACGTAGCTAATGAACCTAATGAACAGCATTTTCATAGACCAACGAAAGCAGAACAATAGCTATTGATCCCTCTAAACAAGACATGCCAATATCTATATAGTTGTAGAGACCATCCCAAAAATACTCTGTTTCCTTGCAAACATTCTAAGTTCACATTTTTTTTTTCCCGAAGTTCACAATTTTTACTGTTTTAAGTAAATGATTAATCTATCACACAAATCGTAGAAAGCTTTAAACACCGTCACCAGTGCCTCTGTGCTTTGCATAAAATATAATCTCAATTTGCAAAGATTCCTTAGAAAGTCAAGATGCCAATTTGATTATAAATTGAGGTTATTCATGGAAGAAGTTCTAGTAAGACTAGCACTAATATCTGTTTACTAGCCAATTCTAGGGTTCCTCTCGTCTCTGTTTCCTGGTTTTCTGTGAAGAGAATTAATGGAAGAAAAAAGCTAGCGGCAGCTTTCAACTCTATCACCTTTTATGGGAGAAGCGAAAAGTAAACAAAAAGATATCACATGCAAGCTGCTCTTCTTCCCACTAATGTCAGTTCCTCGTGGCCGGAATGAGCTTGTCGGTAAAAGCATCCTACCACTATGCAACTCAGGCTCCAGCATCTCATCAATGCTAAGAACACTAACTTTATAATCATGTCCTGTATAGGATACCTGAAATTCAGGAAAGACAAAAAGAAAGAACAAGCCTTTCTGCTTTTTACTCGCAATCATCGACTCTTTCGCAATGGGAACCATTTAAACTGTGTAGGCCATGGAAGCAATTGAAGCATCGTAGAGATATAAATTACTTTACACAAACAATCATCCAAACATGGAAAAAAAATGGTGATCTAGAAACAAAAAAAAAAAGAGAGAGAAAGCTGAGTCTACCCCGGAAAAGGTACCCTTTTGAGACTCACCGAGCTTTTCTTCGGGGCTTGAACGGAAAACCCGACGGAGGCGAGGGAGAGAACTCCACGGGCAAGTGGGGCGGCTCCGCTTCTCCAGAGAGCATCGCCACCACTTCCTTTATCGCCGGCCGCTGCGCCGGCGACCGCTGCAAGCACAGCAGCGCCACAGTGATGCACAACAGCGCCTGATCCTTGTCTACACCCTGAATCGCAGGGTCGACCAGATCAAGAAGCTTCCCGCAGCGCGACAGGCTCCGCGCCCAAGAGATGAGATTTGCCCTCTCGAACTCTGATATCGGCGACGCCGTCATCTGCAGCGGCCGCCGGCCGGACACCACCACCAGCAACAGCACCCCAAAGCTATACACATCGCACTTCTCCGACAACTGCCCGCCGCCACCGTACTCCGGTGCGATATAGCAAACAGTTCCTCGCATGCTCGGGGTGCTGCTCACGCAGCCGCTGCGGGAGATGTCGCCGCTCACCCAATCCAAACTGTTGCGGCGTCCCCATCGGAGCTCGCCGCTGAGGCCGTCCATCCACCAGTCCATGCTGCTCTGGCTGCGGCTCCGCCGCTTCTTCTTCTTCTTCTTCTCTTCGCCGTCTCCCTGCCACCACTGCTCGTCTGAGTTCTCCGAAGCCGCGGCCTTGTTCTTCTTCCTGCTCTTCCTGCACAACTCTTCACAGAACTCTTCCCGCCACCACTCTCTGGCCTGGCGAGGGCGGGGCTTGTCCTTTTTCCGCCCGACCCGATCGTCGTCTAGGGCCGTCCACCACTCGAGACGCTTCGAGTGCCTCTTCCTCTCCGACCTGGCCATCTTCTCCGCCGCCGCAGCGGCTTCCTCCGCCTCTGCCATCCACACGCCGCTCTTCGGCCTCTCCCTCTTCACCTCCGACCCGATCCATTCCATCACGTACTCCTTCACCCGTATCCCCCCCGATTCCACCACGCCGCCGCCGACGGTCCCTTGCCGTCGCCACTTCTTCTGCCCGGCCCTCTTCCCCGCCGCATCCTTGGAGCTGTCCACGCTCATCTTGTCGAAACCGCCTTCCGACGCGCTGGCGCGGTCCAGGATCTCCGACGGGGAGAACTCCGGTGGCACCGTCTCCGGCGACGCCTCCGTTCGGAGGAAGCTCTCCGGCGAGTGCATCTCGGCCGCCGCCGCCGTGGGTGTCAGGCTCTCGGTCTCCTCCAGAATCGACCCGTTGTCGTCTTCGCCGGCGGCCGGCTCGGCCTCCGAAGCGGCGGCGACGTCGACGACAGCAGCACCGGTCTTTGCCCGGGCGAGCCCGAAATCGGCAATTTTGGCAGAGAAGCACTGGTCGAGGAGGATGTTACTGGGCTTGATGTCGCCGTGTATGATCGGGGGGTCGCAGTCGCAGTGGAGGAAGAGGAGGCCCCGGGCGACGTCCAGAGCCACCGAGAACCGCCGGCTCCAAGGCATGAGCTCCGGCGAGCGGCGGTCGAGGAGCGCGTCTTGGAGGCTGCGGTTGGGCATCAGCTCGTAGACGAGGAGCAGGCGGCGGTGGCGGCGACGGCGGTCGGAGGAGAAGCCGAGCAGCGAGACGACGCGGTCGCAAGGGGATGTGAGGGCTGCGAGGGCGAGCTCGTTCTGGAACTCGCGCTCGCCCTGCAGCGACCCGGAGTCCATGAGCTTGACGGCGACGAGCTGGCCGGAGCCCGGGAGCTGGCCGCGGTAGACGGAGCCAAAGCCTCCCTGACCGAGCTTGTTGGCGGGGGAGAAGCGATCGGTGGCGCGGCGGAGTTGTGAGTAGGAGAAGCGGGGGGCGGCGGGCTTGGTGAGCTCGGCGGGGGCGGTGCGGTTGCGGGAGAGGCGGCGGCAGAGGAGGACGAGGAGCGCGACTACGAGGAGGGCGGCGGATCCGGTGGCGATGGGGATGATGAGGGAGGAGGGCCGGTGGGGGTGGGACATGGAGAACGACGCCGGCAAGGAGGGCGGTGGTGGGTTGGGGCGCGACGGCATGGGTGTGGAAAGGGTTAGGCGAGGGAGGCTATCAAATCATCCAGGAAGGGATTCAGAGTTTGGACTTTTACTGGGGTGCGTAAGAAAGCCTGCGGGTGGTTACCGCTATCTACAACAAAGATATACTACTAATAATAATAATAATGATAATACAGACATGAGCATTTATCCTTTTTCATTATTTATTATTTTTTAATAAATAAAATTATAAATTGCCTTAAAAAAATAATGGCGAATTGTTTTATTTTTTAACTAAAAATTTTAAATGCACATGTGTTTAAGAAAGGAAAGTTTTTTTAGACATGCTCGAATAATAAAATTGAACATTCTAGGCGTTAATACAGACAATTGTGCCTTAAATAAAAATAAGAAATACACAAAAACACACACACATATATATATATATATATACATAATTAATAGTTTTTAATATGTTAATACAGTTGTGCCTTTAACAAGCTCGGCAATGAGCGCACATTATTCAACCAACGCATGTGACCATTCCATGCCATCACACATGTTGTGTTTTGATATGGTGCTCGATTGTAGATCATGCGTATTATATATATATATATATATATATATAATACGCATGATCTACAATCGA
>JAVDBV010002971.1:0-16282 GCA_032619315.1 Piper longum
GGGGGGGGGGCAGCGGCGGCGGCCGGGGGCGGGGGGTGGAATGGGGCGGCCGGTGGGTTGGAAGGGAGCGCGGTGGAGGGCGGCAGGCTGCTGGTAGGCTGCTGGCGGGGGCGCGGCGGCGGGCGGGGGCTCGGTGGAGGGCGGGGGAGCGGTGGAGGGCGAGGGAGCGGTGGAGGGTGGGGTCGCGGCGGGGAGCGGGCGGAAAGGTTGTCGGGGGGGAAAGTGTTAAATCATTGATGGCCGTTGTATTTCGATCCAACGGCCATCAATTGGTGCGCTGTGTGCGCTCCCACTTGATTGTTCAAGTCTTTAACATTGTTGAGAGTTACACTACAAAGATACATTTAATTTGAACATTGAAAGAGAAAGGACATATTTAATTTGAGCTTTGACAGAGAAAAGATACATTTAATTTGAGTTGTATATGCAATAACTATATATATATATATATATATATATATATAGTTATGATATGATGCGCTGGGTGCATTTTGTTATATTTGATTAGAGATTGTTCTCCATTAAATAATGTAGTGATCTGCATCATTGACCTGTTGGCATGATCCTATAACTGCTTCTGAATTGTATTGGCTTTGTTTAATTTTCCGTAGCTTCTGTCTAGCAATTTTTTCCCTCCCCTGCACAACCCAAATCCTACTCTTCCAAGATCACCATGTTCAAATTGTTTGGAACTAGTAAAAGATCAGACAAGGCAGGTCAGCCTGATCATGACATCAATTTGAGTGGAATTATCAACAATGCTTATCAAGTCATCAAAGCAAGTGAATGCACCTTCTTCTTCATCTTCTGATCATGGCCAATTCACATTTGAGTCAGGGCAGCTTCTACACCAACAGCGTAATGAACATCGGATCTCCTCGACCTCAATGTTTAGCCTAGACCAACCATTCGCCAAGGTAAGTGATTTCCTCATTGATGATGAAGTTGGGTCTGTTGGTATTTACGGTAGAAAAGAATTCACCAAGAATTTTTGCTATCTCATGGATTTCATGTTGTGTGGATAACGGTTTAGAGACAATCGATGTAGATAAGATGCAAAGATGTTTTATGAAAGAGATGCACTTAGTGTTTGATCCTGATGAAGAGCCTTATATAATCGTGCCCAAGTGATTAGTAAGAAACTAGAGGCAGAAAATAGGAAGGTTGCTATGTTGTTGGATGACATTTGGGAAGTTCTTGATCTTGAGGAGCTCTTTGGTCCTATTGAACTTGATTCTTCTACGTTTAAAATAGTTTTTACTATTCGATCCGAGATGGTGTACAATCAGATGCAGCCTCATAAGGAGATTAAAATGCAATGTTTTGGGGTGGGATGATTCATGGACTTTATTTGAGAAATCTGTAGGTAAGAAGGCGCCTTATGAATCTGATTTTACAATTATAGATTGTGCTAAAGAAATTGCCAAGGAATGTAAGGGATTGCCTCTTGCAATTATTGTCATTGGCAAAGCCATAGCACGTAAGTATACTGAGGAAGAATGGAAGTCTGCATTATCCACCCTTCGTAGATCCCCTTCAGAATGTGCAGAAAAGAACCTGTTTTCGCGCTTAAGATTAAGCTATGACATGCTGCCTAATCAATCAATCGAGGATTCCTTTTTGCATTGCTGCTTTTACCCCGAAGATGAATTCATTGCAAAAGAAGAACTCGTCATTTTTGAATTGGACAAGGAATTTTGAGCTTAAATGAAAGCTTTGAAGAAGCTTGCAACAAAGGATATAAAATCATTGGAGCTCTACAAGCAGCATGCTTGCTAGAAAAAGGAAAGACCAATGGAGTAAAAATGCATGATATAATTCGCGAGATGGGATTGTGGATTGGATCCGATCTTAAATTCAACTTTCTACATGATACTGATCTCAATTTCTCATATGAACAAGTAGATGAGAGAGGGGGACAGGCGCAGAGGATCTATGTATCGGATGGATGCAGGTTGCCTAAAAAACCAATTTGCAATCATCTACTGACATTGGTTTTAGCTTGTAGAGGTGTGAAGATATCGTGTGAACTCTAAGTGAGTTGAGATACCTCACCATATGTATGTAAAATTTGAAAAGCTTGCCAAATGACATAAGATGTCTGAGCCAATTGATGGTGTTGATCCTGGAGAATAATATTTATCTCAAAGAACTTCCACCAACAATTGGCAAACTGGTTGAGCTAAGAAAGCTTACATTCATATCTAAATTCTTTGAACGACATCAGGATAACTGGGAAAAAATTTCAACATTGAAAAGTTTCTTTCACGAAGATTTTGGGATCTGACAAAGTTGGAGAGGTTGTATTTCTTTTCTAATATGAGTTTCTACTCTCTACAAGTGCAGAAAAATGATGAATTGGTCGATGTACTTTGTCTATTATGCAATCTCTGAGGCATAGTACTGTCGGGTTTGCCTCATCGTAATGGTGACAATCTGTTGTATGAGCTTGGCAACATGGGCAAACTAACAAAGCTCCACATTGAGAGGCTTCCACTTGATAATCTTGTTGTAATGTCAGGAAATCCAAGCTTTCAATGCCTTACAAGGAAGGGGAATTCTTTCACCTCTAACTTGGTAATGATTTCAACAAGAGGCATCATGCTTAGAAACCTACATACTCTTGTTATCCATCGATGCTTTGCAATGAAAAAGATAGAAGTAACAAATCTCTGCCTTGAGAACCCGCGAACACTGTTCGTTTCGTATTGCAAAAACCTTCGTTGCATCCATGGGCTTCATCATCTTCAGGCCTATTGGAGTTTTATGTTGATGATTGCGGGTTTATAACACAACTAATCACTGAATGTGAGCAAATTCCCAAGCTTTAAGTGTTGGAAGTGAAACGTTTGCACAAGCTAAGCAGCATTGGTATCGACGACTTCGTTGTGTTCCCTTCGGTCAAAGAATTTAAATTGTCAGATTGTCCAAAGTTGGAAAGGCTTCCGCGAGGTCTGATGAAGGAGAATTCACTTAAACTTTTGTGATTACTGGAAAGCAGGAGTGGCGGGATGGTCTTTCATGGCAAGATGATGAGTTTAGGTCCTTCCTCCTTTCACATTTCGTCAATAGAGGTACAAAATCACACCCTATTGCTTATAACTATTGCTTCAATTTACTTTCCTTCTTTTCTTGATCATCTTCCACCAAACTCTAATTTTTTCTTTTATCTAAACCAGAATATTGATGCTAATGCTAGTAATTTTTCAAATTGAACAGGCAGAATGAGAGAGCAATCTTTAATTACTGTCCACTGGTTATATCAAGGTATTAAAATGATTTTAAACTTGGTTTTGTTTATGTGTTTTGAATTGCAGAGAACTCTTTGCACTGGGCTTAGTCTGTGTTAGCAAAATTTAACCTTTTTCTTGTTATTTATGTATTTTATATCAGACTAATATGCATTTACCTATGAACATTATGAAAATATTGCAATCATACACAAGCAAGCAAGTGGGGGTCAAATTCCCAGAATATCCGAGACATAATGCTCACAAATTACAAACCAATTCAGGAAGGTTTAAATCAAACAAGATCAAATTGTTCATATTTTTATTCTCAAATATCATAATCACAATGTGTATTCTGAAATGTTACAGATGGATCAAGAGGAACCACCACAGGAGAACAAACCACATTCATATCATACTCTATGGACTTCAACATTCCCACCTTGAACTTCAATGGAGCTTTGATTATAATGTCCAAGTCTATCTCCCCAGACCTCTTCTGTTTTAACAGATCATCAGCCACTGTATTAGTCAGCTGCACTCCTCGAGCCTCGGCAAAAACATCGAGTCGTTTAGATGTTCTTCGTCGCTGATAGAATCCAGGCATATCAACAAATGTGATTGTTTGATCATCGAAGGATACCTCGACATTCAATGGACCATAGTACATTGAGATCTTGTCATTAGGATTGTAAGCTCTAACAGTGAAATTAAATTTGGCATATAGAGTGTTGTTCCTCACATCAAGTCTACTAATTGCTCCTTCCTCCACTGTGTAGATGATTTCCCGGGGCTTGACTATGATCCACACCAGTAGCAAAATGATTCCCGCAGTCACGATTATTGACAATGCAGTGATGGTGAAGACCCTGAGGACATGTGATTGGTGTAAGCGGCGCTCTCCACCAGCCGGAGGGACCATTATGTTCAGTTGATCCTCATGGAGTGTGCCTAGCTACATTGTCTTATAAGAGGGAAATAGAAGCCATTGAGGAATGCTTGCAATGCAAGTACTTGATAGGGAAGGAATATTGCAGCTTTCTTCTTTGGTAGAAACAAAGAATGTCCCCAAAAGAAGCAAGAACAGAATCAATCTTTTTGCTGCCTTTTTGTTACCTATGTGCCTCAATTGTGCTGTTCCAATTTGTGCATTAAACCTTTGAGGAACATCAAATTGCTACTGCGGTAAGGATCTAATTGATGCAAGTTTTGTGATAATTTGTCTATGTAATTTCTGTTCATCAATGTTCACTGAGATGCCTTGTGGGCAAGTAATACCTTCATTCGTTGCTCAAAATCCTAAGAGAATAAAGCAAGCTTGGAAATTCTCTTTTCATTGGCTTCTTGTATAACTTCCTAAATGTGGAATTGCAATGAACAGTTGCAAATTAAAAGTAGCCCCATGCCCAGATAAGGAGTCCAGATTTGTGAAAACATATTCTTACCTCACATCTATTTTGGGTCTTGAAATTTGTGAGCTCTTGCATGTGAATAGAGGTCACTTTTTCGTTTTCATAGCTCATTTTTAATGCATATGGGTAAACTTTTTAATTTCTGCTAAGTACCCTATATCAGAAGCTAATTAAGGCCTTTCATTGAAGAGACAATACCCAATTAAGACCATCTGAGTTATTGTGAGCTAAGCAAATATTACACAACCCTATATTAAATGAAACCAAACTTTTTAGCTGATTTTCAAAGAATTTGCCAAGACCGAATTTTCGTTTCACCGGTCAGGTTAACCACTTCCAGTATAATATTTAATAGTTTTATGAGAAACTAGTTAAAATTTCAGCCTAAACTAGCACCAATTAGTCTAAATATTTAAAAAATAATGCAATATTAATTAATTTTCCCCATTAAATGCTATCCAAGTGTCCTACTTTAATAGTTTTAAGTAAAATCATTAATCTATTTTCAATAAATCAGTAAATGGTAACGACAAAGCCTTTTACTCTTATCATTTCAATTAAAAATTGGCGATTAATTTTACAAAATATTTTACCACTTCGCTAAAGAAAAGACCAATTTCTTAAATGGTAAAAAAATGGTTACTAATTTTCATTCTTTATTAACCTGGAAGGACAGTACACTAAGCAGGATAACCATTTGCACCCTTAAGGACTAAGTAAATATACTGCTAACCCTCAACCCTGACACCTAAACCAAGGGTGAAGCCAATATAATGGTTAGCCTAGTATTTAAATAAAGACCATTAACCTTCTATACAATGCTTTTTTTTTTAGTTGGTAATTAATCTTAAAGCTTTTTTTAGTTGGTAATTAATCTTAGATTATTACTTTCATTCTTCATTTACAAATCTTAGATTATTACATTAATAAGGTGGGGAAAGATTTTCCCTTCATTTTAGTGAAAAAGTACAGAACCTGCCAATCTTCTTTCCTTCCCACCAGGATAAGGGTAGATCATGGTGACACATGAATACACTATGCATTATGCGATTTTATTTCAAAAATTAAACGGTGCAAATGCGCAAAATTGAAATAGAAAAATTCGTAATTTTATATCTTTGATCGAACTGTGCTGATAAGCTCTCTTCTAAGGATCTTCCCTGAAGGTGATTTGGGCACACTATTAACAAATGTTACTTTCCGCAATCTTTTAAAAGGTGCAACCTGCAACCAACAAATAAGATAATTAAGAAGATTCAAATGAAAGGTTAGATATTACCCTTTATAATTATTATCGTTATCGACTGGAAAAAAATGGATAGAGGCAATTAGAGTGCTGTATATATGAAAGTATATGATTTAAATGTTAATATTGTTGTATAAGTATATGTACAATCGCTTGTCAAATTGCTACAAACTACAAAGAGCCATGAGAAGCTTGAGCATGTGTATCATGAAACTCTGAATATGAAACAAATTTTCACTTTTGAAGGTGGTAAAGGATGAGAACATGAATTATATCACCAATAAATACTACAAAAAAATGAAGTTTTCTACTACTTTTCTCCACGCCTTCTCCTCACCAATTTTTGTAGTGGAGAAAAGTCTATATTTTTTAATATATTTAGAGATTTTAAAAAGTGGGTATGTGTAAATTTTTAAACATTTATCCCCTTAAAAAAATATAAAGGAACTTTTCTTCACTCGACTTTTCTTTGTGTTCTAAGATAATACAGAATATTTTTTTAAGATAGAGAAAAGTTAGAAAATTAACACATGCTGAAGTCCAAATATTTTCAAATAGGAAAAAATTCTACAATTACTTTACAGTAAAATTTGGCATGGAAAAGTCATGGAGGAAAATGTAGGGAAAACTTAATTTTTTGGCGGTGAAATTTTCTCAAGCATAATAAATGACTAATCATACCTGCTCAGCAATGAATTTCTTGACAGCTTCTTCATCTAACGAGCTACTTGGAGCTCGGACAACATAAGCAATGGGAACTTCACCGGCTTCTGCATCAGGGTATCTAATTTACAACACCAAATTTTGACAAGTGTTAAGATAAACATTTATAGATGTTCTTCCCCGCAGGCATCAAGCTTCTAGATATCAGGTTTAAGTCTTTAGGTGGAGTTGTAATTCTGTCAACCCCCGTTTAAATCTTACATGTGGCAAGAACCCTTTCTTGTTGGGGAGTCTAAAAACTGCCAAGAACCCCTCTTTGTCAACTATCAAATTAAATAAAAAGATATTTTTTTGTTTGTAATTTACAATAATTGGTAGGTTAAAAAAAGGGTACTTGGCAGTTTTTTGGCTAACGAGCAGGAAATAATTTCCTGATCGAAATACCGGACAATCTGGACTCAAGAAATTGCTGGGGTATTGTAGAATGTTAAGATACACTTAATGATCATTCCGTTCCATATAGGATTATAGAGTTAAATTTTTATGTAAATTGGTAATTCAATAGAAACGTATAAAAGAGAATCAATGAATTAAAAATAGTTAGGAACAAAGCGGCAAAGAAAAACTACCAAGTATCTGACACAGCATGAAAGTAGTTCTTACACAGTGAAAAAAAAATTGATGAGTGTAAGTTAAACTTCTAAACTATGCATTTCAGAAGTATAATATCGTCTTCTCAAACACTATTCTCATTAATACGATCAAGTTCAGATCATAAACGTTTCCAATATACGTATTAACATGCACATATACATGAGAAAAGGTGAACAAATTGAACAACTTACGGGATGACCACTGCATCCAATATCTCCTGATGAGAAAGAAGCAAACCTTCCAGTTCTGCAGGAGCCACCTAAAACAGTTGCAAAGTATAATAGTTTACATTTTACAATGTGATGTATTCACTCGTTTGCGAAATGTAGGAATCAAAGTTAGTTATTCATTAAATGTATGATCCTATACAATAATTTAGTATGAAAGCAAATTTTCGACCTGAAATCCTTTACATTTTATCAGCTCCTTGATTCGATCGACGACATATAGCCTTCCTTCCCCATCGAAATAACCGAGATCTCCAGTATGAAACCATCCTTGTTCATCAATTGCCAATTTGGTTGCCTGCGGATTGTTGAGATAACCTGATACAGTTTTTCAACTAAATCAGTTATTATTTCCAATGAAAAAAATGTCTAAGAAGCTTGCAGTGTGCAATTCAGCGCTTTTAGAAGTATAGAATCGGACAGGGTGTATGTCGTTTGAAGTAAAGAGCAGAGAACTAATCTAACAAGAAAAAAATTATAGAGCTAATCTAAATAAAGAACTCTGTGCTTTCTTTAAATTATTCTTCCAGAAAATGGGAAGGATTCGCACAGATATTTGTCCTGACAAATGGGTAATTTGTTTATGACGTTAAGTAGAGTTAGACAGAGGCTAAGATTACAGCAAAATTCAGAAAAAAAGGATAGATTATGCATTATTGAGCATATTTTTTCAAGAAATCTGAGGTTGGAAATTTATTAGATGCTGCTTGTGGAGATATTGAAAGAACTAAATTATGAAAAAGATGAGAATTAGGTTGGACATAACTTACAAAAACAATGCCTACAATTGATTTATTCACATCATGAAAACAAAATCACCTTGCATCATATTTGGCCCTCTAATCCATATTTCACCCAGTTGATTTGGAGGCAAAGGTGTCAATTTCTCCACATGGACGATCTTAGCTTCAACTGCTGGAAAAAGAATCCCTGACGAACCATATTCCTGAACTCCTTTAGGAATTTCTAACGAGACAATGCCACAGGACTCTGTCAAACCATAACCCTGCAAAAGTTGAGGCATCTTAGTTCTATTTTTAATTCGCTCTATCACATGCTTGGCGCTTACAACTATTTGCATATTTATTTCCTATTTATTTTAACATCAAACAATGGAAACAAAGTTACTGTAAATTTTCCAACCAAAATACCTGGGTAATAGGGACGTGAGGGTAGTTCTTTGCACACTTTTCAATCACCTCCTTTCCCAGAGGAGCGGAACCACAAATAATCCTCTTCAAGGATGACAAATCATATATCTTTTCCCAGTTTTGTTTTGCAAGAGCAATCATAACAGGGGGCACAACGCACAAGTATGTCACCCGGTATTTCTCCACCGATCTCAAGATCAACTCAAGATCAAATTTCTCCACTGACACCACACTGTTCCCCCTCATTAACTGAGAATAACAAATAATCGCTAGACCAAATACATGGGACATCGGCAGAAAACAAAGGAACACGTTGGGATCTTCACCATTGAACTCTTGATCACAAATTGTCAAGCAGGCAGCCGAAATTAAATTCCTATGAGTCAGGATAACTCCCTTGCTTGTGCCACTGGTACCAGAGGAGTATAGTAGAGCCGCTATTTCCGACTGTTCGATTGACACCGTTGGGAACTCGGATACATGCCCACCAAGTTCAACCAAATTGGAAAAGTAGGTGACATTACCATTAATGGTTCTATTGCTGGGAGCAATGGTACCATCTCCACTTATTTTGCTTCCAAGAAAAACCGCAGGGAGGCCAAGATGGCTGACCTTGTCCCACAACTGAGGGACTGTGATCACAAGTTTGGCTTTAGAATCATTAGCCTGCTTTGTGATTTCGGCAGTTGTATATTGAGAATTCCCAGTGGTGGCAACCGCCCCAAGGGCTACAATGGCTAAAAAACAAACAGGGAAGTAAATGGAATTTGGAGAAAATATTAGTACCACATCCCCTTTCTTTATGCCCAGTCTGGACAAGCCATGGGAAACCCTTTGAACCAAAGCTTTGAGCTGGGCAAAGTTCAAGGTCTCCCCATTATTGGCATCAGCTAGAGCAAGACGATCGGGGTAGGCATCAGATCTGTGGAACACATAAGAGGTAATTGACTGGCTTGGGTCATTGGGGAAGACAACAGGTGGCCGGAGTGACCGGTAAACCCCATCATTGCCATAGCCAGACTTCTCCATTGCAACCTAATACATCACCCCCAAACACCACAAAAATAAGGAACTAAATCTATATATCTGGTTTCTATAAGCACTATAACAGATTAAAGCAAACCAACTCTGCATAAACATTACATCATAACTTACTTCTCTACATATATGAGAGAGAATTGATAAACTAACAAATACTGAATAAAATGAAACTGCTAAAATGGTGGAGGACATTGCAGAACTCAAACATAAGAAGAAACAATTGATGGATTGTCTTGAATTCTACAATTTGGAGCACTACCATCCATTTCAACTTCACTGAATTGTACATAACGCAGATAAACAAACACATATTGGCTACAATGAAATGCAAGCACATGCAACAAAAGACAACCAAATGGCAAAGAAAAAGATATACTTGTGCACAAGATGAATATTACAACTAGCCAGCTTGAGTTGGATCCAGATTGGGCATCAAGCTTAAATAGTGAGAGATGCCAAACAATACCAATAACGTGTAAGAGAATCGACTACCAAACATTAAGTCTTGCCCAACGTAGTGCTCTCATTTTTCATGCATTGTATGTAGAAAAATTTCTACATCCGCCAAACGTTGGAGGCGCGGCCAGAGAACACCTAAAACTCCGAAGGGTGCATAGGCGTAACTACATATGATGTTTTTGTGGCGGACCAAAGGAGTTGGCGAACCTAAAATTTTGTTCTATGCATGGGCTTCGAGACGAGCTTCGGGGTGCGGAACACGAGGACGTAAACTACAAACTAGTGAGATTCACGTTCTCAAGAAGATTTAGTTGAGAGAATTTTCCAATTAAACGGGATAATGATAGCTGAAAAGTACATCAAATTCCTAGTTGTACAACTTTTTCCGATCAGAACCAGAGTGAGGTGCTTTGAAGTGACGACACAAATTTCCTTCCAACCCTACACTTTATAAGCGACTTGTTAACAGCCATGAGCCTCACTTTTACTTTGTCCATAAATCTTAATCCAAATTTGGTGCACGTACGAGTGTCCAAATATCCTCCTTGTTGATCAGTTGAGGGACATGTGGCACAAAATAGGTAAAAGTCAGGTACGTCCCACGTGTCCCTCAATTAACCATCGAAGTGGATTTTTTTTATGCACCTGTACAAAACTTGGACTCCGTATATTATGATTCCTGTGCACAATTATTTTACGAGTCGGTATTTATCGCCATCCACTTGACATATTGGTGAAAAAACTATAAGTTGGGTACAAAGCCCCATGAAAACCTTAGTAAGTAGGTAGTGTCCGGCGAGATGTGCATGGAAGAGTGGGGTGGTTGTCAAATACACAATTGATAAACATGATTTGCTGTTAAGAGGGTCATTATTGTCAATTATTCTTATTATTTTCATGTCTTCGTACTATCTTTTAAGAGTATAATTAGAAGTAAAATTGATCCTTCTATGTAGGGATGTAGACAAGTCAAGCTGGCTCGTAAGCTTTTTACGTTCGACTCGATTCAGGTTGAATTTGTACTCATTAATTTTATGCTCGAAAAAAATACTCGGCTCGAAATGAATTGCTCGTTGAGCAACGAACTGAGATTGAACTAAAAAGTGTTCAGCTCGGTTTAGCTCGAAACTCGAACTTGATGTGTTCAAATTCGAAAAAATATTCGACTCGACTTAGCTTGTTAATACTAATGCTTGCAAAAAATCAATTCGAATTCAAAAATCTCTCTCCTCGGCTCGGCTTGGCTCATTTACATCCTTACTTCCATGGTTCTCTTAGGCTTGTTTAGTTAGCATAAAACATATGTAAATAACACATTTTATGATGAAAATTTTAAACGGTCAACCTGACCTCACTTAAAGTGGCATATATATGCAATATTCTAAGAAAAATTAGTACATGTTTATTGTATTTGATATAAAAATTAATTAAGATTATCATTACATGGGTACTAGTGTGATCTCTTATATACAAAAAAATTTCCCCTTCTTATCTTTTGAGGCAAAAAAATAAATGAAAATTAATTGAATATAAGAGAGCATGTGGGTAATCCACTTAAAAACAAATTATGATTATTTTATACTCCCACTTATATGTAACCATTATTTCAAGACACAAAATAATTTACTTAATAATTTTTTTATATAAAATATATTAAATATATGTTCTTTTAGTAAGGTCGATCATCTTAAAATTTTCATTTCATATACACCATTTTCGTGCCAACCAAATGGACCCTTAACATATACAATCCGAATTTTGTAGCTTGGCAACCTAGTAACTTGATCATTGCACCTTAAACATTAGCAATGAGTGAACAGTCTCTTAATTGACTGAAAAAAATCTAACATTTGTCCTTTTCCTTCCACATTTTCAGCACACATTTCACATATCAATGATGACACACTGAGTACACCATGCAATAAGTAGTTCTCTCTGCACAAAAGGAAGTGTTCCAAGATCAACAACCAGAGAATCCTTTCTAAAACCTGGACTTCCTTTGGGGGTCTTGATCAAATCACAATAACCAGCTCCTCGAGCTAAGATCAAAGGCAGACAATCGATTCACTTCACAATCGTTTTTTATACAGTTCTTCATGTCCTTCCACTTTTCACTGAAGAAGACAACCTAATTCAATGGGTTCTGCAACAACAAAAACGACCACCAACCAAATTTCAACTGCCAAACTCTTTAACCTCCTAAACCATTTCTAATCAATTACTTAATTGCTCATACAACATCTTCATATTCCCCAGACTACTGCCAAGCGTGATCTTTAACGGAAAATTTACATCTTGGACCGGGCTTTCTCAATTAGCTCTCTTCTAAGTATCTTCCCTGAAGCTGATTTGGGCACTGTTAACAAATGTTACGTGCCACAGCCGTTTAAAAGGTGCAACCTGCCACCAAGGGATGAGAAAAAGAGCTAAGAAAAAGTATATGAAAGGTCAGAAGTGAAATTTTTAATTTATCATAATTGTCCCAGAAGGACGTCGATAGAAGCGATTGGGAATGGCATGGAAGTGCCTCATCTAAATGTTGGTATTTTTTATAGTTGAGATGAATGCCAAAATGAATCTTTATTCCCGACGCAAATCGTTTTGGCAAAAGTAGATGATGATGAAAATGGAGCTAAATCTTGACGAAATAGGGTAGGGTTACAACAACAAAGAGAGAAACAGGTATGCACAACTAAATTTTGCCAACTTAAATTCACTGCAACCTATAATGAGCCACGTGAAGTTGTTACGAAAGCCAGAATAAGAATCAAGTTTTCCTTAGAACAGTGTTATATTAGTCTCATGTCTTTATGTGAGATGGATGGTGCTTGTACATATGTTGGTTCTTAGACCTCCAAAATGGCCGATCATGTTGGATTGAAGGCCACTTTAGAAGGCCTAGGAACCCATGCATATACAAGACACCACCCATCTCACAGAGATAGGAGACTATTCTAAAGAACAGAAAAGTATAGCATGTTTAAGGAATTGTAGACCGGAAGAATGTGAATATGAATTATATCACCAACAAAAATTTCTCAGATGGAATCTCAAAGACTTAATCATACCTGCTCAGCAATAAATTTCTTAACAGCTTTTTCATCCAATAAGCTACTTGGAGCGTGCACAACATAAGCAATGGGGACTTCGCCAGCTTCTGTATCACATTAACTTTTGATAGAAAGCATACAAGTAGAGCAATCAGCAAGGCACCAAATAGAAAAATTAGTCCACCATGAAATGAAAAACTTTAGGTTTAATTGCCGCAAAAATTAAGAAATACAAATTAAAGAGCCAAATAGCGAATAAATGTGAAGTTCTAATCGTAGGAAATTCTAGTCCCCATCAACTAAGTAACCTTATGTGTCCATAGCAACTGTACCTTTCAAGCCTTCATGAGTTCAGTAATGTAAATAGCAGGTTTGCGCAAGAAACTAACTTGAGACAATAGGAGGGTATGTACTCTGAGCTAGGATCACACCCATTGTCGAATTATTCATTTAGGTCTTTTAATCACAATGATAAGGCACGTAAACAGTGACAGGACTAGGAAAATTTCCAACAAAGATTATTTTCTACAACAAGGATTAGTAAATTATTTGTAAATTACAAATTATATAGGATAAGCAAGAGCAAAACAATAATCAAAGGAATTATTACATGGAAAAAAGATAAACATTTTAAAATTGTTATAAATTACCGATGTTGATGGTTGAAGCCCTCAGTTTTAAGTTCTAACTCCTAAAGGTTTGTTTAACAATTGGCTTTGGTATGCTATTCTCGTTATGATCACAGATCATAGAGCTTAGTTAAATTCAAATAGTTGTTTCAACATGCATATTTACATGGATTAATGTGATTTAAGTGCAGGTAAAACTTACAGGATAACCACTGCATCTAATATCTCTTGATGAGAAAGAAGCAGAGTTTCCAGCTCTGCCGGAGCCACTAAACCAATTGTGAAGTTCCTTAATCCGATCAACAACAAATAGCCTTCCTTCCTCATCGAAATAACCAAGATCCCCTGTATGAAACCATCCTTGTTTATTAATTGACAGTTTCGTTGCCTGGGGGTTGTTGAAATAACCTGAGACAGTTTTTTAACACAATCAGTTGATAGTTCTTTCATAAGAAAGAAACTCTAAGCCTGAAGTTAACAATTGAGCTATATAAGGAGTAAAGAATCAGATGAAAATTCTTATCGATGTGTTGAGGTTCTATCGATTTCATACATGATATTGAGTCGACTGACAAATTTAATGTAAACCTAGAGAATCATACATGCCATTAATGGGAAAAAATCATCAAATATAGATTAGACAAGACTTGCAACCTACAGTTAATAAATCATATCATGTTGAAGAAAAAAATATCACCTAGCATAATATTTTGGCATCTTAACCATATTTCGCCCAGTTGGTTTAGAGGCAGAGGTATCAACTTTTCTACACTGATTATCTTAGCTTCAATTCCTGAAGCAAGAATCCCTGATGAACCATATTTCTGACCTCCCCCATTTGGATTCTCTAAGGAGACAATTGCACAAGTCTCTGTCAAACCATAACCCTGTCAAAGCTAAACCATGGTTGACACATTTTCTTATCAGTCTTTGCATTTTATCCTACTTAGTTTGATACCAAACAATTTGGAAAAGAATTGCTGTTCAACTTTTCAAGCAAATAACTGGATAATTGCGGTGTGAGGGTAAGTCTTTGCACACTCTTCTACCACCTCCTTTCAAGAAGAGCAGCACCAGAGCCAATCCTCTTCAAGGATGACAAATCATACTTCTTTCCCCAGTTTTCTTTAGCAAGCGCAATCATAACAGGGGGCAGAGCAAACAAGTGAGTAACCCCATATTTCTCCACAGATTTCAACACCACCTCAAGGTCAAATTTCTCAACTGATATCACATTATTTCCCCTTTTTAACTGAGAATAACAAATAACTACAAGACCAACTAAATGGAACATTGGCAGAAAACAAACGAACACATTCGGGTGATCACCTTCAAATTCTTGATCTGCAATCAACATACTGGCACCCGAAATGAAGTTTCTATGGGCCAGAATAACTCCCTTGCTCGTGCCAGTGGTACCAGAAGAGTACGTAGAGCAGCCACACCCGACTGTTTAATTGAAACAGGCGGGAATTCAGATACATGCTCACCGAGTTTAACCAAATCATGGAAGTAGGTGACACTATTGCTGGAAGAAATACTTCCATCTCCATTGATTTTTCTTGCAAGGAACACTGCAGGGAGCCCAAGATTTTTGACCTTGACCCACAACTGAGGGATTGTGATCACAAGCTTGGCTATAGAATCATCAACCTGCTTTTTGATTTCAGCAGTTGTATATAGAGGATTCACAGTGGTGGCAACTGCCCCAAGGGCTACAATAGCCAGGAAACAAACAGGGAGTAAAATGGAATTAGGAGAAAATATTAGCACCACAACCCCTTTCTTAGACGCCCAATTTGGACAATCCATGGGAGACCTTTTGAACCAAGGATTTGAACTGGGCAAAGTTCAAGGGCTCCCCAGAAACGGGCATCAACTAGAGCAAGACGATCCGGGTAAGCATCAGAGTTCTGAAACAGAAAAGAGACCAAAGACAGGTTTGGATCCTTGGGGAAGACAATAGGTGGCCGTAGTTACCTGTAAATCCCCTCCTTCCCATAACCAGATTTCTCCATTGCAATCCAACAAAGAATCCCAAACAGAGCACCAAGATACTAAGTAGATTTGTCTTGGATTCAACAAACAAGACACATAGAACAACCAAACAAACTAAAAACCTTCTATGATAAAAAAAATCTAACACATATGACAAAACTTATCATACGATGAGGAAGATATTGGGGGCTGGAGCCAAAATAGAAAATAAAAGTATATAAATAAAAGATATTAACTATGATTGCATATAATTTCAGATGTGATCAAACCCAAACTCTAAAAAAAGAGGCCAAGTTTGCTGGTCGGTCGATTAATAAATTTACCAACAAATTCACGTTGTCATGTGGGCTAAATTTGCTGGTCCGTCGATTAATACATTTACCAACAAATTTGTGTACGTCTATAAATCTGTAAAGTTATAAAAAAAGGACAGATCACGATTCATGGGTACTTAGTTTAAATCCAAAAAAAAGGCTCCGACCACATCTGGCTACACAGTCACGTGAGGACCTGCGGTCGGAT
>JAVDBV010002972.1:0-11018 GCA_032619315.1 Piper longum
GTCCATCTGTTCAACAGTGTTTATTATTGCTTCTGTAATCTATTTGTACTTTGTGTAACTATTTATTATCTTAGATATATGTTGCAGGAACAAGAGGTGGAGCAGGACTTGGAGTTTTTGGTGTTGGCAAGTGACGGACTGTGGGATGTGGTGCCAAATGAGGTCTTCCTTTTTTTGCCATGTTGAAGATGTTTACTGTCTATTCTATTTCTTTTTTTAAACTTTTTGAGATGACATCTGGCTGAAAGTTATGTGCCTTGGATATGAACTTTTATTTTATTAAAAACAACTTCTGATAGCTGATTTGTTGTCTATATACTTGCTGAATAGTATTCTCACTGAAGAGTGGGCATCATAATTGCCTTTCTGTTTTTGTGGTTGAAGGACGCTGTCTCTCTTGCGAGAACAGAAGATGATCCAGAGTCAGCCGCTCGCAAATTAACTGAGGCGGCTTTCACCCGGGGAAGTGCTGATAACATTACATGTATTGTGGTGAGATTTCACCACGAGAACACAGAGATGGATGTGGATGTGCCGGATCAGGGGGAATTGAGCGGAATATGAGTGAGTATTGCATCATTTACATGTGCCATTCATTGGGTACATTTGCTGGATGTGTTTTTGTGGAACATTTTAACACATCGTGTATGGTTTCCTTGATTATATAAAAAATTTGTGTGATGGTATAGCGTGCTTGCATGCTCGTTGTCTGAATAAGAATCTGATAATACGAAAGTGAACATGTAAGTTCTGTCCTAGTGCTTGCGGCCAGGATACTATTATGTACTTTTTGTGGTCGTTTTATAAAATATAGATAATTAGTTCATTTCCTCCTGATCATGGAATGTAATTTTGGAATAATTAATTTACCCACCTTGTGTTGTTGGCTGGTTGAAGGTTTGGAACATTGCAATGAACTTTAGTTTTTGTTCCGGTGCGGATTCTGTCATCTATACTGCATTGCATATTTATACAAGACAGAATAGCATCTGTATTCTGTGTAACATGCGGGTGAGAAGCTGATGCATTGGTTGGAAACCTTGGCAATGAATGGCTTTGTTAAATATGCATATGTATCAGCTAGTCTGTACTGATTGTACAGGGAAGTACGAGAAGTGTGAATGATGTAATATCATCTGCGAACGATTGTTTTTTCAATTTTAAAGTCATATTTGCCGGTGTAAAATTTCATCCTTGAATAATTTGCTACTTAGTTGTATTTGATATATTTATTTTTAGCATGCAATTTTTTTATTTGATAACACGTCCTTGCCCTTTATGTGCGTGGAGGAAAAAAGAACTCTTCATTAGTTATCATTTACGATATTCTGTATGTATTTGATTTATTTACTTTTAACACGAAAACCCTTGCCCTTTTTGTGTTAGTTGGTTGTAGGATCATTTCATTGAGTTTCTAATTTCTAAGAGATGTTCGTCGCATATAATGCAGCCCTCAATCCACCTTCACATCCTTCTTAATGCAACGGGGATTCTTCATTAATCTTGCCAATCTTCCACCCCTGTGCTCTGCTGGAGCTGATTGTAGCGGCTGCTAGTGGGCGGAGGTACTTTTATCACCTTCCTGTGGTACTTCTTTGGGTGAGATGGCGAAGAGTCTGGCTGCTAGGGGCAAGATAAACATAGAGTCCAAGTTCGGTAATCATGGTCTCTTAGACGTAAAGTTTCAGGCTTAACTTATCCCTAACTGCGAAGTTGCCCTCTCTGCCCTTGTTGGCTTAGTTAAGTGTCTTGAAAGAAAGATGATCTACCTAAAGATATTGGAGATGTTAGCGATAGTTGACGCCCTATTGGGGGATGAGGGATGATTTGATATTGAAAAAACTAAAAACTGAACAATTATTATACGATTATAAATCACAACCATGTGAAAAAATCCCCCAAAACAGCTAATGACATTCCGAAGGTTATATATTACAAGCAGGACCATCATATGTTGGCCCATAATGCCTAGTGAGGTTGTACTCTCGAGTGTTGAGTCAGCGTAGTGGGTCACTTTTTGCATATTGCGGGACAATGCTTCATACCCTTTTGATTTAAGCTGTACTTAAATTTCTGTCTAATACTAGCCCCTCAATTGAGCTATTTGCAAAAAAAAAAGTTTTTCATGGCTTGTCTTGCCTGGAACATGCAAATAAAAAAGAATATAATGATAATCCTAGAGATTTTGCCGTGTTTATTGAGAGTTAGAATTACTTTTTTATTGCATGTAGTGGAAATAATAACTTATATTCCTAAGATTATTAAAAATTTCCTTAAAATGTAATTGGCTGAATGATTATAATCAACAATGAATATGTTATATACTTATTTTTTTATTTTTTGTGATATATAGCATATGCAAGAAGTAGAGGCATTCTATTTGAAGAGTAATAATCTCTTCGAAAGTCTTACAACTAATGTAACTCTTAGATCAAATTAGAAGTGACACCATTTATTAAATATTTTGAATGACACCTTAAAAATTTCAGTAATAAATGGATATTATTTCTTACGCTTCAGTTGTTGTAAGGCCTCTTAGAAATCTTTTTCCCTTTTAGAAGATACACAAGTGAAATACTCAACTTATTGATATTAAAAGATATAAAAATCCTTCTAATGTTTTATTTTTTAATCTAATCAAATTTATAAAATAGGAAGAATAAATATCGAAAGAAACCACCTTATATATATATATAATATAATATTTTGATTGTTAATATAGTGTGTAACGACCGTTACAGAGCTGATAATTGGAATCCACTTGAGACCGTGTTTGTCACAGATTCCCAACTTTTTTTCCCTTCTTCTTAAAGGACTGAGTGTTTTTCTTTCAAAACAATCCTCAATTTAACTTACACTAAATGAGTTACTGCTCATCTAATACACACAAAATTACTTGAAATAGGAAAACTGATCAACGTAGTTAAATTTTGTAACCTCGGAATTGTTAACCTGAGCTTGGAGCATGACCACTTATTTTGTGTGCAAAAAGAGAGAGGAGTCCACGAGCCTCCCCTAAACCCCGTCCCCTAAAACCCTCCTCCATTACCACCACCTCCATCTGCCGCCGTCTTCGCCGCTTCCTACGATTTCACCCCGCTATGCTCCGCCCATTTCCTTTCCGCCGCTTCTTCCGCGCCGCCGTCCTCGGCCGTCGCGCCTTCTTCCCTCCGACGCTCCTCACCGTTAATTTGAGCCGCCATTTCCCGGAAGGCGTCGGACTCCGCCCATTCTCTACCCGGCCGATTCGTCCCCGCGGCGGCGGAGGCCGCCACGTCTACGACGGTGGGAGGGGGAGCTCAGATTCGTATGGAAGCCGGACGCTCCGGCGAGGGGAGTTTCAGTCGGGGAGCTTGTCTGGACGGGGGGGAGGAGGGCCCAAGACTTTGATCGAAGACGAAGCCAATCTTAGCGATTGGGTTGGCGGGATCAATACTAGCTCGCTTAGCCTTGGGTTGAGCAGCGAGAGCGACGAGGATTACGGGCGAGAGAGCAGCATGGGCAGCGGACGGGGCCGGCGAGGTGGGAGGGACGGGGTTTCGTCTTCGAGAAGGTCAAGAGATGACGATTTCGATGATTATGGTCCAAGAAGTTCGAGGGGCCTGCCATCCAAGAGGGCTAGCAAGCTCTATAGCGACAATGACGATGATGTTGATGACGAGGATAAGGTTTTCTCTTCGAGAAAATGGCCGACTGGGTTGCGATCAAGGGATGAACTTTCTTCAAGGGGTGGGAGATGCGGTGGCTCGAAGCTCAGTCGTGTAAGGGATGATGGGGATGTGATACGGCGGAGTAAACCGCCTGGAAAACGAGCTCGTCGGATAATGGAGTCGGATGATGATGAGGATGATATTGATGATTTGCCTGGTTTGGGGGAGTGCGAAGAGGAGGAAAGTGATAGCGATATTGAATTGTTCAAGGGTGGAGCTTGTAAAGTGGAATCAGAAACTATTAGGAGGAAGGAGATGGCCCCGAAGAGCACTTCTAATGGAAAAAGCGATTCATATTTGAGTGAAACCAGGTTTTTAGAGTCTGAATTTATCTGTTAATTGTGATGTCATAATGTTTCTATTGTGGGGTGCAAAATGCAGACTTTAGCTGAGAGATAACTAGCGCATTTTTTAGGACATCAATCATAGTCTACTTATGCTTACAGTTAAGAGTTTTTAATCCACCGCGTTTGATTCTTCAAGATGTAAACTTTGACATGCAGCTATTTCTTCGCTTTAAACTTATGTTTATTTTCATTGAGAATCAAATGCCCCTAAGAGGCATTCTTAAAGATGTCTTTTATTTCTAGTCTCATAGCTCTGGAAACATTTGTTATATTGGGTCTTTCTACGTCGTCAGATGTTAATAAAGGGAGAGGAGGATTTTATGTATTAATATTATAGCGTAACTTAGTTCAGTGTATTCCAGCATTCTAAACAATCGCAAAGATAGTTGTGTTAGCTTCTGAGTGGTATTATTTTTAGTTAATAATTTTCTCTTTAATGACATTGCCGTGCTTTCTGCAGGTTCGATCAGTGTTCTATATCTCCCTTATCACTGAAAGGAATAAAAGAGGCTGGATATGAGAAGATGACTGTGGTGCAGGAAGCAACGCTACCTCTGATACTTAAGGGTATACAAACTCCATATTACAGTTGACGGTGTCTACTATCTGGATATTTTTTAAGAAGAAAGTATCATGATTTTGGTAAAATTTGTAGGAAAGGATGTTTTGGCAAAGGCAAAAACGGGAACTGGAAAGACTGTTGCATTCTTGGTATAAATTTTGATTTTTTCATATGAAAATTGGAGAATTCCATGCTGTTAGTCTTCTAAATATTTGGGGTTTCTTTCCCTCCTTACATTTCAATGAATATTTTTTTCTAATTTCCAGCTTCCTGCTATAGAAGTTGTTGCAAAGGTACCTCCACCTGACCGTGACAACAAGAGACCTCCTATCAATGTACTTATTGTATGCCCAACTAGAGAGCTAGCCACCCAAGCTTCTAATGAAGCTAACAAGCTCTTAAAGTTTCACCCCTCTATTGGAGTGCAAGTTGTAATTGGTGGTACAAGATTAGCTCTAGAGCAGAAACGCATGCAAGCAAACCCTTGCCAGGTAGAATTGTTTGGTACGAAAAGGATAGTTTGTTTTGGAGTTTAAGGCTGCATTCTTTCTTACTATTTAAATTGCAGATTCTTGTAGCAACACCTGGAAGACTTAGGGATCATCTTGAGAATACACCTGGGTTTGCTTCTCGTCTAATGGGGGTGAAGGTCCTTGTCCTAGATGAAGCTGATCATTTGTTGGACATGGGTTTTCGGAAAGATATTGAAAAAATTGTTGCTGCTATCCCCAAGCAGCGACAAAGTCTTCTATTTTCAGCTACTGTCCCGGAAGAGGTCTGGCTGTCTGCCCATGTCTATCTCTTTCCTTCTCTATGTGATGGATGTTGTATACTATTATAACAGGGTCAAAGATGTTTCTGGTTTACAGGTCCAACAAATTGGTCTCATTGCTTTGAAAAGGGATTATGAATTTATAAACACTGTTCAAGAGGGTAGTGAAGAAACTCATACACAGGTACTTGAGAATTAATGAGATGGTATTATTGATGGAGTTGCCTTTACTTATGTGATGTATTCTTTGCAGGTTAAACAAATGCATCTAGTTGCACCACTGGACAAGCATTTTGCTCTTCTTTACATTATTTTGAAGGAGCATATTGGAGAGGAGGCTGATTACAAGGTAGCTTAACAGGGACGAGTCTGGACACTTGACACTGTAATTTCGTATGCTGAATTTTTAAAAAATTTATATATGATGATATATGAATATCTGGATCGTCCTGATATTCTCTAATTTTACAATATTTTTTTGTAGGTTCTTGTTTTCTGTACAACTGCGATGGTCACTAGGCTCGTTTCTGAGCTTCTTGCTGAGCTTAATCTTAATGTTCGAGAAATCCACTCAAGAAAACCTCAAAGTTATAGAACCAGGGTTTCTGATGAATTCAGGAGATCAAAAGGACTTATACTTGTGACATCTGATGTATCAGCTCGTGGTGTTGACTATCCTGATGTCACCCTTGTTGTCCAGGTAAGATGACAATACGAGTTAAGCTCTCTCTCGTTATTAATTTTAAATGTGCATTAAAAAGTCACGTCATAACATATGGAGGACTGATGTTTCTTCAGCATTATGCATCTTGACATGAACCCTTCATTTCTTGTGCTAGGTATATAAATTCAATAATGTTCTACTGTCATCTTGTTTCCCCACTTTGTAAAACTTCATTTACATTTCGTGTGTTCATTATATAACTGGATGTAATTGCCCTCCATTTCTTTTCTTGTTGGCCTTTAATCTCTCACTTGTTTTTGCGATTTGGATAGGTTGGCTTGCCCTCTGAGAGAGAACAATACATACATCGACTTGGTAGAACTGGCCGGAAAGGTAAAGAAGGCAAAGGTATATTGTTGCTTGCCCCTTGGGAGGAGTTCTTCTTGTCTAGCATAAATGATCTTCCGATAACCAAGGCACCAACTCCAAGCATCGATCCAGACATGAGAAAGAAGGTGGGTATTGAGAAAAGGATCTGTCTTCCATATTCTCTTACCGTCATTTCTTTGTTATGCACTAGCCAAACAGTGGAATTTGATGGAATAATCACTTTAACAGGTTGATCGTGCGTTATCTTATGTACAAATGAAGAACAAGGAAGCTGCTTATCAAGCATGGTTGGGCTATTACAATTCAAGCAAGAATATAGGACGCGATAAGGTCAGACTGGTACAATTGGCCAACGAATTCAGCAGAAGCATGGGCATGGACAACCCTCCTGCCATTCCCAAAATTGTCATCGGCAAGATGGGTCTCAAGAGCGTCCCAGGGTTGCGCGTCAAATAATCAACTGCTCAGCACAAATGGAAGGAATGAAGGCGAGGTTGAATGGCAAATAGCAAGCCGTTGCAAATACCCATCAACCGCTGTTGAATGAAGGCGAGGTTGAATGACTTGACATGTTAACTTCGAGTGTTGAGCAATTTTCCTTGACACGGCTACCAACTTTCTTTTGTTTTTTTTTTTTTTTTAAATTACTGTTACTCTTCACCAACCTTGCGTCGTTAGTTAGCTGAGCCTAGTGTTTATTGTTGTTGTCTGTATTATTCTTTGATATAATTTGCATTGATATTTATTTTAAGATCAACGACGCTATCATGTTAATGATTAATAGTTATGTAATGTAGCTAATATTTGTATTATTTTAATTAAAATAATATAAAGCAAAGCTCTCTTACTAGTGTGCCCTTATATATCCTAGTTTACACAAAATGACCGCCCGTTTGGCAAAAAAACGCAAGTCTTACCTGCTTTCCCAAGTCCGATCCAAATTCGTTCAATTTTTGGCCATGGCAAATATTGAACTCAGTCGAACTTCGCCTAGCTACGAATTAATCACATTTACATAGCAATGTTGTGAAAGACGGAATGAGTGATTGAATTGGCTTTTCTATAAATTTTGAATGGGACGATTCACACCGATTAAAGAGTGATTTATGATATATTTTTAATTGGTGAATATATATAAGTATTACTTAAAATTATACATCTTTTAAACATAAAATAGTACATATCCTTTATATGGTGTATACATATGTGGGGATGGATTCTTTGCAAAATAAATACTCCCCAAATAGTTTAGCACTACAGTATCATTTCCTCACTATATAAAAAATTTGACAATTAATCAAAATTGTTTTCAAATAAATCATTGCCTTTTAAACACAAATAATTGTTAATATAATAATAATAGCTATAATACAAGAGCTTTGGATACAAAGAAAGATAATAAGAGATAAACAATAATTTTATAACGCAGGGAACATAATTTTAGAAATTTAGAAAAAAAAAGTTACAAGATAACTGTGAAAATTTTTAAATATATCAAACACAATGCTTTCAGTGATTTCCAATGATTGCCGGCAGTGAGAGTCCATGGATGATTGCCCAACTTCGAATTGGAAGAGTCCATCGACATTCAAAACATTCAAAACTTGATTCGCTTCTTCAACTTTTTATTTTTTGTGAAAAATGTAACCTTGCATTAGCTTGGGATCAATAGTCCTCCAAATCCAAGACAAAGAACAGATCATACACATGCGTTGAAATAGCAAGAAAAACACTTCAAACACATGGACTCGAGTTTCAACAAATGCGGAAAATTTTAAAAAATTATGGATTCATGACACGGAAGCAGAACGAGAAATCAAAGAACTACAAAAATAAAAGGTAGCAAAAATAGATTGACAACCAAAAGATTGTAGTAAAACAGGGAGGAGATGAGTCCTAAATTTATGGAATTGTGATGTCGGGTCTTAGTAAGCAAATGAACAGAGACAGCTAAAAAATCGTAGTATGTATGCCCAGGAAGGTCGATTATTATGAGCCGCATGCATTAAGGTATCCATTTAAAAGAAATTTGTATAAAATTATTTATAAGAGGAGGGACTAAAGTTATTAATGTGAGATGAATACAAAAAAATAAGGTTCAAGTTATAATCAAAAGATAATTCGTATATACATTTCACGTAAACGTGGCGAAAGTAGTGAAAATAAGTAATAAAGTAGCTGGAAAACGTAGGAGGAGCTGCGGCTACCACTTTTTTCTTAAAAACAGGGTAGGGAAGTCAAAGCTGAATTTTACACCGCTAATGTATTATTATATGCATGCATTTTTTATGAAACACTCTTAATTTTTCTTTTTTTTTCCCCAAATAACATCATAAAATGAACGTCATGCAATTGATACGACTGCCGAGGCCGCATTCCCACCAAAGCAGAGGAAGAAGACGACGACGAAGAATCCGCCATGGCCAACATTCTCTTCGCCTCCAACTTGAAGACCCTGGTTGTTGCTTCCTCCTCCCCTCTCCTCCCCACCGCCGCCGGAGCCACCACCACCACTCGGCGGCTCCGGCCAGTCCTCTCCACCTTCTGGAAGCCCTCCGCCGCGCTCTCGGCGGCGACCTTCGCGCTCGTGGCCGCGCCGGCCATGGAGTCGGAGATCGAAAAGGCGGCGCTTTTCGACTTCAACCTCACCCTGCCGGCCATCGCCCTCCAGTTCTTGCTGCTCATGGTGGCGCTCGACAAGATCTACTTCACCCCGCTGGGCAAGTTCATGGACGAGCGCGACGCCGCCATCCGGGCCAGCCTATCCGACGCGAAGGACACGACGGGGGAGGTGAAGCAGCTGGAGGAGCAGGCGGCGGCGGTGATGAAGGCGGCGCGGGCGGAGATCTCGTCGGCGCTCAACCGGATGAAGAAGGAGACGACAAAGGAGCTGGAGGCGAAGCTGGCCGAGGGGCGGCGGAAGGTGGAGGCGGAGCTGCACGAGGCGCTGCAGAGCTTGGAGAAGCAAAAGAAGGACACGATCAAGGCGTTGGACTCCCAGATCGCCGCCCTTAGCGATGACATTGTGAAAAAGGTACTTCCCACCATCTAAGTAAAAAAGCAAGACTCCTTTTTTTTTTACATCCAATTTGTTTGAATTCTCTTCCTTCCATTACCGCCGCCTTCTTCTTCTTATACTTGGTTCGCCATGACTGGCGTTTGTAAGGTGTTTAATAAAATGCGTGGGTGAGTTTGGATGGGTTTAGCTAGCTAATTAGAAAAATGAGCATGTTTTATATTGTAGTTGTATTCAATTATTTACCATGAAATTAGTCACGTAAATTTAGATATGGTGGAAATGATCATCTACTTCCAAGTAAAATTTAGTTTTATGGCTCAGTGCTTACGTAGATAAACAAACATGTATGTGTATGGATGGTGGCTAAAGAACAACATGAAACTGTAAATTAATATACATCGACCTTGCAAGGTTTTGGAATGGGTGAGGTAGAAATTAGCGAAATTAAGGATTCATTGTTAAAACTATTATGTTGGGTTTTAAGAGTTTATACCTAGCTACGTGAGGATTCATGGTGTGGATGTTTGTAATAATCCTCTCTTCTTTGCTCTTTCTGATTTTGGTTTCATTAAAAATTGTGTCTGATGTTTTTTTTTTCTTAAGCATGTAACGCTTAAAATATACAAGGTTCTTAATTTTTGGATTGAGTTAGTTAACCATCTAAAATTTATATAATATTATATTAAATTAGTTCAAATCCGAATATGTTGACCATATTTATACATCTTGATCATAGAGATGTTACCACATCCCGGTTTTTTCGCTGCTTTATCGAGTATGGCTAAGTCAAACAATGTGTGTTTCTTTTGTTTCTTTCTTGCAACAAACAAATGCTCTTTGCATGCAAGAGTCTCCCAACTCATTCCAACCTTAACCGAAAGCCAACAGTGCCATCAAGTTCCCAGAGTCCTCCACACAAACACAACCATCAGTGACCTTGAAAGATTGCTTAGGGTCTGAACAAAAGAGCTCTTCTTCCCCATTTAATACTACAAGAGTGCACTTGCCACTGTAATTCAGTACAAGCAACAAAAATTCAAACATCAGGGAAGAAGCACTCCCTATAATGCTCTTAAGCTTAATGCTGCTCACCATCTCGTTCATAGGTTTTTTTTAAGATGGATCTTTGCTTGACCATATTTTTTGGTTTGCCGTGTCATGTAAATGCAAATGCCATTTAAAGTGGGGTAAGAGAGAACATTCATTCCATCCCTGTTTTTGGATTTTAGATTTTTTTTGTCAGCATTTTAGCAATTGGTGTAGAGAAATGACGGATCACGAAGATGATCACATTCTGTGTCCTCTTCCACTGTATCCTAAAAGTTAGAAGTTGTCAAAAATTCATGAAAATAATCAAATCGTTGGAAAAAACATAGACATAATGAATCTACAATTCAGATTTGAACTAGTTGTTGCTATGGTGTGAATAATGAATGTGTGTCTATTTAGAAGTTCAGATTTTTAGTATGGCAGGAACTACATTGCCTTTCCGTCCTAGAAAACCAGGTAACCTTCAATTTTAGTCTCATTAAATATATATATATATATATATAT
>JAVDBV010002973.1:0-13419 GCA_032619315.1 Piper longum
AGCTCACATCTTTACAATAAGCTTCCTGTCTTGGGCTGGCTATAATGGTAGTGTGAGAGCTATTTCGAATATTCGCTGCCATGAAAATGAGAGGAGAGCTTTGCTCAAGTTCAAAGGCGGGCTCGTGGACACCAAACATGCCCTTGCATGGTGGGACGACATACCAGATTGTTGCAACTGGACTGAAGTAGTTTGTCACAATCGAACCAGGTATGTTGTCCAACTCAATCTAGGTTCTCTTGGACAACCTTCACCGGAAAAATCTCCCACCTTCTGGGAGTTAAGGGGAGGTTTAGACCCTGCATTGGCTGAATTGAAACAGCTCCAAGTACTTGTCTTGAGCAACATCGACTTTGGAGGAATTCAGATACCCAGCTTTTTGGGTTTTATGAGGGAGCTCAAATACTTGGACTTGTCATTTTCCGGTTTTAGTGGGGAAATTCCACACCAACTTGGGAATCTCTCAAAGCTTCAGGTTTTGGATATGGGAATGGTTGTCGCTTCCAATTACATGAATATTGGGAGACTGGAGAGCCATAATCTTGAGTGGTTAAAGGGAATGCCTGCTCTGGAGTACCTCAACATGAATGGTGTGAATTTATCCACGACAAACCTCTATTGGGAACATGTAGTCAACAACCTCACCTCTCTCACACCTTCATCTTTCTTCATGTCATCTTTCGGGGGCAGTTTCACCTTTGTTCCCCCTAACATCTTTGCGTTCCCTCGACCTAAGCGTAAACAACCTTGGGCTACAATTTCCAGCATGGATAGCAAACATGACCTCACTCGAGTCGCTTGATCTCTCATATACTTTTTTCCAACCTGGGCCATTCCCATATTGGCTATTTTCGCCACTAACTCACTTGCATTCTCTGTGTTTGAGGCTTACCCTACTAGAAGGAAGCGTCCCACTCTCTGTTGGGAACTTGACTTCTCTTTCAACTTTGGATATAAGCAGAAATGTTTTAAATGGGTCTATTCCTCAAAGTGTTGGTAATCTGACCTCCCTTACTCATCTGGATCTGTCTTATAACAACTTATCTGGTGCAATCCCAGAAACAATTGGAAGCTTGGCTGCCCTTGAAACCTTGAACTTAGAATCCAATCATTTTCATGGTAGCATCCCAGAATCCATTTGGAACTTGACCTCCCTCGTTGGCTTTGGTGCTTCGTGGAACCATATATATGGTCAAATTCCAGAAAGTATGGGAAACCTGCGGAACTTGAGAAGCCTTAGGCTGAGGTCGAATTTTCTAAGTGGGAGTCTAAGCAACCTTCATTTCAAGCATGTCCATCATTTGATGATCCTATATCTGTCTGAAAATAATCAACTGGTAGTTAACATGACAAGTGATTGGGTCCCTCCACCAAATATTGAGCAACTTGATCTTGGTTCATGTCGTGTTGGACCCGAAATTCCATTGTGGTTAAAAAGGCTCAAATTTATTGTTTCATTAAGTCTCTCAAATGCGTCCCTGGAGGGTACTCTTCCTTCTTGGTTTTGGTATATGAATTCTTCACCTATGATATATTTGGACCTTTCCCATAATGCTATCACAGACCAAGTGCCAAACCCATGTCCTATGAATGTTTATTACCGTATTGATCTCAGTTTCAATAATTTCTACGGAGCTATACCACAATTTCATATTTTGCGACCTTCGTTCTTAGATATATCAAACAACCATTTCTCTGGTCCTCTCCCACAGAATCTTAGTTCCAACGAAGTGTTTTTAGCAACGGGGAATCAAATTGGTGGTACAATTCCTGCCTCAGCTTGTGATGAGTCAAGGATGGAATGGCTTGACCTCTCCCATAATCGCATAACTGGTAGTATTCCCCCAATTCTGGGCAATTGCAGCTACCTCTATAAACTTCATTTGAATGACAACTTTTTATCTGGTGGCATCCCAAGGTCGCTGGGCATGCTAACATGGCTCACATCTTTACGTTTGAGCAGGAATATGTTGTCTGGAAAGATACCTCCATCCATAAGAAACTGTTCAACTTTAGAAGTTCTTGATATTGGAGAGAATAACTTGTCAGGTAATATTTAACCTCTTTTACCAATTGCAAGCTTAAGAGTATTTCGATTACGCAATAACTATTTCAACGGGGAAATACCATCTGTTGTTTCCACTATGCTAAAACTTCAACTGTTCGATGCAAGTCACAATAATTTCTCTGGGGCCATTCCTACATTTGAGGGAGCAATGAACAACCATTCGACCTCATATAAGAGTTTTAATCATACTTTTGGTATCTATTACGAGGAAAAGATGGCAGTTGTGGTTAAAGGTGTAGATCAGGAGTACACGAGTATCCTTTACCTTCTTGTTGGAATAGACCTCTCGCACAATCATTTCCATGGAAAAATTCCCAAGGAATTACTCGAGCTCTCTGGACTTGTGTTCTTGAACATCTCTTACAATCAGTTGACGGGTAAAATTCCAGGGAATATTGGGGGGTTGGAAATGTTGGAGTCTCTGGATTTGTCAAACAATCAACTCAGTGGAGAAATTCCAGACAATTTGTCGACTTTGACATTTTTGAGCTCATTAGATTTGTCAAATAACAACTTGTCGGGAGGAATTCCTGTCGGAGGACAACTGCAAACATTCAATGCATCAACTTATGCCAACAATCTTGATCTTTGTGGCTTTCCACTTACAAAGCAGTGCTCTGATCATAATAGGACGACCATAATTGATGGGAGCACAGTGCAGTTGGAGAGAAGTTCGACATATGGCTTTTAGTGAGTACCATAGCCGGCTTTGCACTAGGTTTATGGGGTTCTTATGGCCTTCTCATTTTTAAAAGGCAGTTTAGAGTTGCCTTCTTTCGTTAAATATTTTGATAAAATTTCTTCCAAGTTGGTGACCAGCTTAGAGAAGATTTTATGAAGAAGTTGAAAGAAGATTGATTGCATGCTTTCATTTTGTGGTTTGTGAACTAGCAATATTGTATGAAACCAGGTTGTTTTGTGGGTATTAATGAAGTGCATCTGCGTACAAATAGTATTTTGATGTTGTTAATGATTTTATTATATTTTATATAATTTAGTATCTACTTTCAAGGCCTCAAATTTTGACCCCGCACAATTTCTGAAAATTTTGTCATCAAATTTGCAACTCAAATTTTTAGATATAATTTTATCTAATGGATGATTGGCAAATGAATGTTATATTATGAAATTTGATTCTCTTTACTATTGTATTATATCCTAAATGGATAAATTATATTGCAAATTAAACACTTTAGAATTAATAGTCCACCTACATCTATTAAAAATGTAGTTTTGCACACCAATCCAACATTACTTTAGGGGTCCACTTAATTTTCCATGAAACTAAAAATATTATATATTTATTATTTTTATAGGAAGAGTCACTAATGGAAAAAATGGGATATTTCTCATCGAAATTTTGTGGCCAAGATTTTTGGTGACAATTTTGCCATCACTTAAATACAATGACAAAAAATTACCGAAATATTGATGTTATTGTTTTATAAATTTGACATTGAAATGTCATTGAATATTTCGGTAACAAACAAATTTGTCACCAAATTGTCGACAAATATTTCGGTGACAAATTTGTTACCGAAATATTTTGGTGACAAAACAAATTTGTCACCGAATTGATACTGTTTTTCGTAGTAAATAATCAACGACATTAAAATTTTGCCAACGAAATAATAATATCATCATTTTTAGAAATTTATCACTAAAATGTCAACAAATATTTCGGTGATAAACAAATTTGTCACCAAACTAATACCAATTTACATGTAAAATCAATGACAACGAAATTTTATCACTGAAATAATGGTGTTATCATTTATATAAATTTATCGGTGAATTGTCACCAAATATTTTGGTGACAAGGTAAATCGTCACCGAACAAGCAATATTTTTTCGGCGACAAATTTTAAAATTTAAGATATAAAATAAAATTAAATCGGCGCGCTGAGCCCACTTTAAACGGGCACGTGTGGCCCGCACCCATCCACAGCGGGCTCATTTTCCACCAAATTTAAATATTTTGTGGCTGAATTTAAGCCTTCCAATTTTCCACTAGTGAGTGGTACAAATACAATGTATTTTATTTTAAACTCAAAATCACAGTTTCCTCCGATTGTTCTCACATTGGAAAAAAAAATCCTTCTTTCTTGCTCAAAACACAATAAAAAATTATTAATACCTACCCCAATCGACATTCACAATTTCGTTCACACCTTGAGGTGACTAGAAAATAACTAAGAGAAACAATTAGGTCTATGTTGACAAGGGGATGGACAGGAAAATAGAAAGAACTGAAAGATTGAAGTTAATGAGGCAGAAGTAACCTAGAAGTTGTCCAAAAATTGATCTTCGCCTCTTGAGTATAGATAAGTGTAAAGACCCACCACTATCAAAATTGATCCAAAGATGCTACAAATTAAATATTGTCACAACATTAGTCTTCGGTTACAAACTTGAATACTAGTTTAAATTGTACAGAACTATGAGTACACATCATACTACCTTCCCTTGTATACATAGTTGTTGAACAGGCCATCTCCAAGATATATGGAAGGCTGTAGCAAACAATAGCCCCAAGGGAGGAGAAATATGCAACAAAGATAGGCCCAGCTGCTAACATGCTTTGAGCCACACGCAACATATGTTGACGCCGGTTTAGTTCATGCCGAATTAACATCCGAAACTAAAATTAAATCATCATACTAAGAAAGGGAAATGGATTTTAGGACCCGAGTCAGCTGTGCATGCATGTGCATAAGCGATCAAGGAATGCATGCCACTTGTGTGCGTCCACACCCATCCATTCACGTCAGTAGAGCCCGACTGCTAGTTTTATTGTATATTGTAAGCTGTTATTATGAATATGTCCTTATTAAAATTCGTTTAATAAAGATTAAGTTGTTGAGATTAGGAATATTCATTATAAGCATGGGTCACAACATGGGTTGAAGCCTAAATGCTTATTTCTATTCTATGATGGGCAGAATTAAAAATAACTAAACATAACATTAATACGTTTAGGCTGATCAAAGCTTGATTTGGCTCATTAATTAGACTTGTAAAAAACTCGATTCAAAGTTTAATTCGACATTAAATGAGTCGGGACTACTCAATATTTTATATAGAGAATAGGATTTTTTACCATATTTATCTTAAATTTTTTTATAAAAAATTAATTAAATTATAAAATATCATTATATGACAATAATTATAAATAAATGGATGAATTATTAAATTATTTTGCACAAAATTATGCTCAAGTTGAAATTTTTTAATTATAAATTTAATTTTAGTATAAATTATACAAAAATAAAATATTAGTAAATATGAATAAAATAATATCAAACTCAAACCGACTCGAATATTTATTAGGTTGACTCAAATTCGAAAATAAATGAGCAGAATTTTAGCTTAAACAAAACTCGACTCGATGCACCCAGTAAGCACTCCTAAATAAATTATCCAAATTCCAACGGCACTAACTAATAAAAATGAAATTGTAGTGTACGAACCAATTGCATTTTAGAAACTTTCAATGATCTTACAAATTAAAAGGTGTATATAGGTGGGTCAATAAAATGAAACGCTAAAGTTATTATCCATGCGTGATCATGTATGTAGCGGGTGATGATTTAACATTTTTAAGCTTAAGTTAATTAACTTAAACATGGCATTAGTTAACTTGTACGTTTTATGGGATTGGCTTGAAAAGAGTGATTAGTGACCTTTCTACCAATTTCATTAGAGAGGTTTGGGTAACGATATTGTTGAAGTAAATGAGAAGAAAGTGAAATTAATAAGTTGAAGCAATAAATTTTAATCAAGGGTTCAAGATAACCATATTTCATGTCATGTTGGCGTCCAAGACTTCTCTAAGCAAGTTTAAATTATTTTAAATCATAATCATCATCTACGTGTATGGACAAGATGCAAATTGCTCATCTTCCGTATTGCTTTGCTAGACGTGGAAGAGATTACAACTTATTAATCGTATTTGATTGATAATATAATCGTACTTTAGGGGTGAATGTTCAAATTAATTACAAAAAAATATACCAACACATGTTTCATATTTGTAATTATATTGCCATTTGACTGAGAATTTTTTTATCCTTTTTTTCACTTGACATAAAAGATTTGATATTCCAAAATTAATTGCATAACTCATATTTATTAGAGTAAAATTTAATATATTAGTAAGAAACTCTTATAAATTTCCAACTTATGTTAACTTTTTAAAGGCACAATTTAAACCCAGCACTTTGCATTTGGGCATTAAGCCAACTTGAAAGTATATTAGGTGATGGGCTAGGCTAAGATAAGTTTGTATTCACGGGTCTTCCGATAATGATTTTTTTTAAGATAAGTAGACAATTATTCAAAAAATATTAGAGACATAAATAATAAATTATAAAATTTTGAACAACGGGATTTAATTTGTTACTATAAATAAATATAGCTTGGGAAGTTGCCCGAGAATCATTTTTTGTATATAAAATACAATAGATTGGTGTGATAAAATGTTTACAGTTGACTTTTTTGCATTAAGAGGAAAGATAAATGTTCAACCATATACAACGAGAGGCATATAATAATTTTTAATTTGTGATTAAATTGGTCGTGTGTCTCTATTATCTAATGTTGTGGTGCCGTGTGATATCTATGGTAGCTTTTTACTAATTTTATAATTTATTATACAGGCCATCTCAGTTACACGTGGTAGAGGATCACGTTGGTATACAAATTTTTATTTGCGTCAACCCAAATTGTTTATCTTTGCCCTGTAAAAAAAATGTTCGTCCTATTGTCTCTCAAAGATAAAAAAATGGGAGAAAAACTTGTATGAACTATGAAGTTATGTATGATTATATATATGTATATACATTTTGTATGTCATATAATTTCTACCAAGGCCTTCTTTCTGCCTTATATCTACCTGACTTGTACATAAAAGAATGAAGCTATCAACAATATCTAACAGCAACAGTTGAAAAGCTAAGCTAGGAAAGGGAATGCTTGAGGGTCCTCCTCATCTGCCAAGCAATTGCAGCAATCCTCCTTGGCCTTGGACCATAGAAAAACATAGAGTCCTCCTACCACAAAAGCTATTCCTACCAGACTGCACAAGAAAACAGATGAAAAATCAAGTCAACAACAACAGATCCACAAAATCATATCCAACAGTGATGATTCAACTAACATGTATGCATGTAAATCCATTAGTCTTATAACTTAAAAAGGAATGATTTTTGCAACCCTTCTCAGAGGGCAAGGGCAAAGAGTTCACCTTCCACAGCTCAAGGTCTGGCCCAGAAACAAGGTTTCTAAGATGGTGGTGAAGACCAAGCCAAGGGGAGAAAAGGTGGCAACAAAGATAGGGCCTTTCATGGTTGCTGACCAAGTGACAAAGAGGTTCGACAATCCACTGTAGAACATGGCCTGCAAGCCAAGTTTTGATAACAAAATGTCATTGCCATGGGTAAACATCATAAGCAAGTTAACTTACAAGAAAAGATATGTGCATAAAAATGCTACCTGGGTGTTTTTGTAGTGTACAGCATTGCCTTAATTTAATCAATCAATACAGATTATAACACATTGACAGTCTACATTAATATTCGATTTTAGATTAAAATTCATGTTCCCGACCTTTTTCGAAAAAAAAATCATATTAATTTTATTGAACTAAAGTTTATAAAGTATAATTTATAATTTCCAACAGTATCTTCCAGCCAATGACTTGAAAATGTACGCAATCACAAAAAGAATTTGTCTCTCAATGTATACCAGAAAATTATGTGCCATACAATCTGGTTAGGTCATAATTATACAAAAACAGACTCTTTAAGTCTACCATATAAAAAACTAAGCTCTGACCCAAAATTTTATATGTAAATTCCTCTTAAATAAGCACAGCATAATCCTCACAACTGAAGGCAAATATAAATGGGGTATTTTTATAACTCAACTGACAAATATATCTCCATATCAATTACATATATTAAGTTAAGGCTAAATAACATAGACATGTTTGAGTAATTAAACCAATTACAAATTATAGCCAACTAACTGGCCATTTATAAAAGAAGAAAATTATATATTAGTGGTCATTCCACCAAACAATATTGGATAGGACATGAGTTGAATAGCCATATAAAAAATATTATTAGGACATTTGACAAATATACGGTTGTTGCCACCAGCATCCAAGAATAAAACATCCTGTTATTTGGCAAATTTAACCAGATGTGAAAATGAAAATTGGAATTAAAATTTGGCCATGTACGGTGTTATATCATCTAAGAAAACTAACTCTTTCTACTGCAAAGAAATGATGAAATTCTATATGTTGTAGTGCACTTCACGTACCCCAAAGATGATATTCACCATCTCAATGTCCACTTTGAGTTTCCACAGAGATGCCGAGGGACTAGTTGCACATGCTAACACTGCCGTTTGTAGAGTTGCAAAGCAGAACATGATGGCATTTAGTGAGATCTCTGCTGGGTATATGGTTGTCGTTGGTCTCTACAAATTGCAACATTCAATGTTAATATCTAAAAAGAAACATACAAAAACTGAAGCAAATGTAAATGTGGTTTGTATCAATGGTGAAGGGAAATAGAATTTGGTTGTCACCTACCAGCATCAAAATCCATGTACAGAGACCAAGCACACCAAAGAGAACCATCACCAATCCCAGCAGCCAATCAACCATGGTTGTACTGCGAAGGAGGTCAACAGATGCTCCTCGCCATAGGATCAGAGTAAGAGCTCCGGCGACAGACATGAATGTGCCCAGTAGTTTTCCTCTTCCCCACCAGGTGTTGATCCCAAGCTTCTCTTCTTTCAAGACTATTGACAAGAAGAAGGTGAAGACGGGCATCATATTGAGGATGGCAGCTTGAATGGTGCTAGTTATGTAGTATAAACTAGCTGAGAACAAGTTCATAGACGCCGTTACCCTGGAATATATCAAGTTTGTAAATACATATAACGATCAAAACACTGTAAACATAGCAAAAAAGTTGTGATATTGTGATTTACAAAAAATGAATGAGAAGTACATACCCAATCAAAGCCAGCAGGAAAATTCGTAATAAGATGGATTTTGTTAGAGGAGGCCTCTTTCCTCTGCAATGATCAAGAACACAACAATAAGAGACGTTGGTACAGTAACTCTACTGCTAATATAAGCGTGCTTGTTCATGGGAATTCACCTTTCACAGACAAGAGCCAGAATGGCCATGAAGATTGTTGCAATCAAGAACTGATAAAGAAGGAAAACAGTGGAACTGGTTCCTCTGATCAGCATCATCTTGCTCAAAACAATATAGACACCTGCACTTGCCTGAACAAAAACCAGGCTAGCATGCGGTGCAAACCTTGCTACACCACTATCTAGAGAACAAGAAGATGAAAGAGCACTTGAAACAACCATTTCTCCAGAGTTACCACCTCTCCAATTTGGTCGGATCTTCCCTCTGAAATGTACAGAAATATGGAAGTGCTCTGCGACTTCAATTTATAGTCATTCTAGCCTTGAATTTGATCATTTCTTAACAAGGTAGCATGTTTTTAATGTAAATTTAAATAATAGTGCACCATTGCCTACGGAACAGACAACCGTACTGACCAGTTCTTGGCTTCTTGCACTGCAACTCTTCAAGTGCATGAACCTTGAAGCAACTTCGTTCGGTTCATAACTTAGCTATACAGCTTCATTGATGATTATATAAGCATCCCTTTGATACATTATTCCCTTATTTCATTTCGTAAAGAAGCTTGGACATCTTCCAATACAAACTAAAAATGCAACATATTAGAAGACTTGTCCAAGACTGATCATATTGATTCTTAACTAAAAGCGTATACTAATTTGTCTGCATATAATATCTAGCAACTGCTCGTCATGTAGTTATAACACGGTTAGGTAATCTACTAACTTTTTTAGTGCAAAGATAATGTAGGACGCACTAGTAAACACGGTTAATGAGGCATGAGAGGAGAAGTAACAGAGACGTTGCAGTCCAAGTAGTTCTTTTCTTCCTTGGCTCTTGAGTAGAGATAAGTGTAAAGGCCAACCACTATCAAAATTGACCCAAAGATGCTGCAAATTAAGAGTGTCACAACATTAGTCTTTGGTTACAAACATGAATACTAATGAACAGAGTTTTGATTACACATCAATACTACCTCCCCCCATGTACAAAGTTGCCAAATAAGACCATCTCCAAGATGGTGGCAAACAACAGCCCCAAAGGGGAGAATGATGCAACGAAGACAGGGCCCTTCAGACGTGCACACCATGCCACAAAGAAATTAGCCAGCCCACTATTCAGAGCCCCCTGCATCCAAACATGCATGCCCACAAATTTTGAACATAATGCAAAGTGGATAATCAAATCATTGAAGAGGTAGAGTGAAGTTATTTACACCGACGAATATGTTCAAGAGTTCTAAATTCCAAGATAGACGCCAAAGAGATGCTTGGTGGGTTGTGAGAATAGCTACTACAGAGGTTTGCAATGATGCAAAGAAGAACATGATGGCAGTCATGGATAATTCTGCTGGGTATTTTTTTGTCATCGGCTCCTAACATCATACCCAGAATTTTCAAGTTCAATTTTCAATCTGTTTCCACCAACGCCCCAAGGAGCTAGAAAAAAATTGACTAGGATCACTCACCAGCATTAAGATCCAAGCACTAAAGGCTAAGACTCCTATAACAACCATGACCAGTCCGACCACCCAATCTTTCAAACTTGAAATGATTTGAAGTGTTTCGCTCGATTGGTGCCAAAACATTAGAGTAAGAGCACCAGAAACAGATACCATGGTTCCAACTATCTTCCCCTTGCCCCACCAAGTGTGAAGATCAAGCTTCTCCTGCTTGGATGCAATGGACATGATGTAGGTTATAGCCGGTATCATATTCAAAACAGATGTTTCAATTGTGCTTGATGTGAAGTACAGGGCCCCTGCTAGCATGCTTTGAGCCAGTGTGACCCTGCAGACAACATATGTTCATGCAGATTTAACAAAAAAAGCCAAATCATGATAAGATCTTATCAGAAGAGAAAACCCAACATACCCAACAAAAGCCAGCAAGAAAATCCTGCACAAAATGTGCTTTGTGAGTGGTTCCCTTTTCTGCCTGCAATGTGGGAAACACAAACCCATGTTTATTTATGAATCATAACAGCAAAAATGGTGAACATGATTGTTAAATGCATACATCAAACCTTTCCAAAAGAAATGCAAGTGCTGCCATGAAAAGGGTGGCCAGTATGAACTGATAAAAGAGAAAGACACTAGAGCTGATTCCCTGGACGAGTACAACTTTACTGAGCACAACATAGCTGGCGGTGATTAGCTGCCCCAGCACCAAGCTTGCTTGTGGGGCGAGCTTGATTGCACTCTTCTTCCAAGAGCTAAAATCCATGTCCAAAATGTCACGTACCATGTTTGGCTTTCAAGCAGGCTGTTAGCTTCTTGATTTGTAATTGATGTGTTGCTATTAAGTAGTTGCTGCTTCGATATAATTGTCGCCTAATTTTTTTGACTTGAGAGGACTATGGGCGACTCATGTCACGCTGCTGGCCCACGAGACTCTCGTCGCTCGCACGCATCAGAATTGATATAAATATCTAATTTTTAAAATTAATAATAATTTAATTTTTTTGATAATTCTACATATTTGATTGGTTATTATTTCTACTATTACATAAATTTATAAAATTAATAATAAATTTCGGTAGCTACTACCAAAATATTTAAAATTATCAATTTTGTTACTAAAAAATATCATTAGCGATTTAAAACTAGGTTATACATTATCATTCTCCTAAGTTTTTACATTAAATGTTTTGGAATATTTTATTATAAATTAGTCGAGTGAAGCAACGCATTGCACAATATATATTAGACTAATTTTGAAGATATTTCTTTTGTTAGAATGAGATGAAAGATTATCGTGATCTATTTTATTATTTTATTATATTATATTTTATTTGGCTGAATCTAAAAAAAAAAGTAATAACTAGTCGGCCAATGTATAAATTTAATTAAGGTCTTATAATTAGGAAGATTATAAGACTGAAAAATGATTATACAGATAGCGCATGGGTCGTGTGACAAAAATCTAAAACACAAACATTCATCAAGTAAAAGCAAACAAAAAATAAAAAATGCCAAATTTATCAATTTCATAGAGAATAAATAAGATGTCCATTTTGGTTAATATGTTACTTGGGATATTTTAACTTATCTCACTATAAACTACTTAAAAATGGATAAATTTAAATGAGATATCAATATTTTTGTCATAAATTATTATTTATGAAATTGATAATTTTGTGTGTGTATGTGTTAGCAAAATTGAACATAAGTTAACAAAAAAAAAAAAGAAGACCTATGCATTTTCTTGAAACTAATACTAGGTAAACAAATGTAACCCGTTTTAATCTCCTATGCCACCTCCCATGAGTGGGCAACGTGAAGATATGATATGAATTTAAAATATATATAATTTTCATTGCTTAAAGTTTAATATTTTTTAAAAAAACAGGCTTACAAAATTTAAAATTTTTGTTTGACGCTTGAAGTGGGTTAATAAACAGGTTTGTAACATTTAATTTATATATTTTATAAATTATTTAGAGTTAACCAGACCCTTACGCTCTTGCCTCCAAATCATATTTAGAAGGAGCTAATTATGGATCCGCAATCAGCTGAATTAACCATCATAAACATTTATTATTGATTATATCAGCGACCCGTCCAAATTACAAATTAATGGATTAAATTATTTTTTTAAAAGTGTTTAATATACATATTTAATTCGATTAACTATTTTTAAAAAATAATTTAAATTTATTATGTTATACTTTTAATCTGATCGGTACACGTATTTCTGTGTTTAAAAATATAATTTTATTTGACAAAACTTTAATTCCGAAAATCGGGTTTTTATAAAAGTCAGATTGAGCTCAATCCACGAGCTCTCATTACCAGGCCCACTCCAACAACCCAGGCCCATCAGCACGTCGACCCAAACCCACCTGTCGGTAGAGGCATTTCCCCCATCAGACACCTCTACCCAAACATTCCTATCTATTCACAAGACTGCCACTTAATTAAAATCATCAGTTTTATAGCTAATAAAAAATATATTTGGTTCAATCGTATCAAATTGGATTTATCAAAATTTTAAGATTATGATTGAATTATTTTATATATTTTATCATTAATATTTAATTAAATAGTATAACTATAAAACCCGTGATTCGAGTCACAAGTTTATAGTCGTTAGCCGATCGGTTCAGCCGTCCGATCGGTCCAGCGTAGATCGAGTCGAGGGTATTTCAGAACACGTGTACCTAGCCGATGCC
>JAVDBV010002974.1:0-15043 GCA_032619315.1 Piper longum
AATGTCTCCATCTTATCTCAAGGATTTTTGTTGCAAATCCTACCTTGGCGAGTGTATCTTGCTTTGTTTGCAGAACATCATGATAACTGTCAATGGTTCAATTCTTTTTCTTTGAAATTTCTTTTTTTTACATTCCACTGTGGCTTTCTATATCATTCTTTTTGATGACGGATGAACGCGGATGGAAGACATATACATACTTTCTCCAATGATTAATCTTGTTTAATAATGATGACGCCCTGTCATTTAATAGGATTTGTATTTGATCAAAAAAAGTTTTTTTTAAAAAAACATGAATTGATAAGCTCATATAGAGAATTGCTGGTTTCGGATTGTTATAATTTTCAAGAATTGCTAGAAAGATACTTTGTGATCAAATGTCAAAATATCAGTCATTGTGATGAGAATGCTCTCATTAATTGTATAGGTGACATTAAACATTTGGGAATTGATGTTATCATACCCTCTAGAAACTTCTTCTTATGACTTTCTTGAGCAGAGGATTACAATACCAGAGATCCAAAGTCATGAGTGGTTTCTTACAAATCTTTCAGTATACCTTATGGCTGAGCAGCATATGCAGAGTAAGTATTTGATCAGGTTATGCAAATTATTCTTGAGGCTACCATTCCAGGAGCGCGTGGTTCTAATCAATACCTGATGAACAGCATTGATCTCGAAGATGATGACACGTACATCGACGATTATGAGCCTGAACTTGAGTGATCTTGATAAGTAGGGGGGAACTTGTCTGCACAACGCGAACAAGCAGATTTGCAGGAGATCTAAACACATCAATTTCCAGCATAAGCATAAGTTGCTATTACTGCTTTTTTATGTGCTGAACTTCTGATCAGTACTTGGCAAAGCTGTTCAAGCAATAAACAACAACACGAAGATAATTAGATAAGACTTATTTTTTCGAGGAGTTTTAGACCAATTTTCTGATGTGGTTTTGGCTTAAACTTAGTCTCGATGTATTCACTTTCATGAGCACTCATATCTACCTCAGTGCAAGGATTACTATACTTTGCTAAATGATGACTTGTAATCTTATTAGTCTATCATACTGTAATATTAGCATGGTTACCTTCTTTCTTGTGCACCTACTTTTCCAAATGAATGCAATACAGAACTTACAGGTTACAACATCAATAAAATCTAAAAAAGAAATTTTGGAAGAGAAGCAGTCGGCACAGGAAAATAAATTTGGAGGCCAAGTTACCATTTTATTTGATTATTTCACGACTTGATTTATCCAAAACATTTTCATCAAAAATGAATTTTGTACTAGCATGTAAATAAACAACAAATGGAAGTTAAGGAACAAGACATTCTGATCTCTTTGTGCAACAGGTATTTCCTGCTTTTTGCTCTCCCTTTCTTTATATTTGTTCTCACAAGTAGTCAAGCTGCTTATTTGTTTTTTGGTGTTCCATTGATGGGCTTTCCATTCAGCTAACATTTGGATAACAACCTGCATCCAACTTATGTCATCATAAAGCATGAAAAATAAAAACATCTTAAAAATGGTGCACTTAACACATTGTAATTAGATGCTACATATATTCTAGGAAAAAATATGTGGCCACAATGTTTTCCGCTGACATTGATAAGATAGAACTTATTAACAGTTTTAAAATCTAAAATTTGTGGCATTTTCACAACAAAGTTACTAAACATAAACTTTAATTTTTTTTTCTTATAATAGAATGTATTATTAACGTTTATATACTTGTCCTCTGGACTCCTCTTTACCAACAATAGATTGGCAAGCTTGTCTCCAACTTCTGGATTTCTGCAGGATGCAAAATTAGAGTAATAATACTCATCTTTGTTTGTATAATTATTTTTTTAGCATAACTTTCTATGTTGCCTTTTGTCAAATATAAGCTTTTAGGAGATGTGGAGAGCAACTAAAATGAATGACAACATATTACCTTGAAGAGTGTTTCCTGTGATGCTTTTATACGCTTTTGCGAGAAATGGTGAACAAATGAACAGCGTTATTCTTACAATCTCCTTCTCCTTTTCTGTACGAGTATTCATAATCTCCTTTCCGGCAACAACCAACTAAAAATCAAATCCAACTTTCAGTTTTCCCCTCCAGAGAGATATTTGTATGACATTTTTTTGAAGATAAAGAATTCCTGCAATTTTCATGTTATGGGAATTTAATGTCTATTATTATTACCTCTACCATGCAAGCTCCACATGTGGCTCCTCCTGCACAATTGAGAAGTGGTTTTTTCTAGTGCAATTCCACAAATGTGAACTGTGAGAGGCCATCCATGTTCAACTATCTACAATTGGGTTCTCCAAATGAAGATCTCACATACGGTCCATACAATTCAATGCCCTGATCCATCATAATGTCTCTCAACTTCTGCCCACGGCAAGCTGTCATGTAATGGGTGTCTGGTGTCCCATCCGGCAATAGAGCAGGCTGCAAATTGCACTATTTCGCCTCTCATTGCCCTCACAGATCAAACACAACAATTCAGTTGCCACGGACGGTGCCTCAAGCTCCTCTCTTCTTCCTGAGATGGAGCTTCTACCTGTCTCTTCTCGGTTGCCACGCCAATTCTTCTAACTCTGCTTCTTACTGAGTAGATTGGTTTGCAACAATGGGGATGCAAGGAAGACGTCTGAGCTTTTCTTTTGTGAGAAAACAAGGTTGATTTTGGCGCAAGGTTGGAGATGGCTGTGGAAGTGAATTGAAGAGTGCCCATCATCTTGAAATTGAAAAAGGAATGGAGATATCAACTTTCTTAGTTCCAAAAGGTTTTAGATATTTCTACCCAAACTTTGGGTTTCTTGGAATTTCTATTAATAAGAAGTGCTGGTAAGGAGATATAAAAAAATAGGGTGTACACCTTATCCATATGTGTCTGGTGCATACTGCGTACGCATAGTTTGCCTTGCCAAGTGGCCCGGCCTAGGCACCTAACCAAGCAGGCGGGCTTATGTTGTTTCAAGTCGGTTATATAGTATTCTCGTTCCTATTTATGTTATGACAATAACTTAGGATTAACAATTTCATGCCTATTTCATCATATAGAAATCAACATCTTCAGTCAGTCCGTTCAATGTTTATATGCCCATTGTGCTCCTCACGGAAAATTACACTTAATTATCACTTAATGTGATTTAATTAAGATTTATTTTTTTAATATCAGTATGCTCAATGTTGGGTACTCAATGAACCTGTTTATCTTATATTGTTTTACTCTTATATCAATCAATCAATGTAAATGGAATTTTATCTAGACGGTCGGTTGGTTCTACAAACTTGCTCGGAGCTTTGATGACAAACTGCATTCTAATTCTCGATAGAGCTCGTCGAGTATCTTTTTGATTTGAAAGAATCTTCCAACATATTACATGATAAAAAAAGAGAGTAATGGAACGTTTGTAGTGGCAGTTAAAAACTTTCTCAGATAACGAAGAAACATATTAAATCCGAACAAATGTTAACATATTAAATCTGAACAAATGTTGTAACAAGCCCAAAAAACATACAACTACCCGCAAGCATCAAAGATTATAGGTTTAGCCAAACATCAAGACAAGCCAACATATTATGGCACCGGAACAGAGTAACAGATGTCCTCCTTTTCAAGCAGCTGGGACGAAAGAGTGCGGAAACAATTACGTTTACACAACCAAAAGTCAGCTTAATTTACGAAGCAGCATCCTCAACATGTCCATATTTTTCTTACGAGAATTTTGTTTTGTGTTCCTACTGGCCAGGCCACCAAACAACCTATCTGGAGAATCCTTAAATTTCTCGCAAATAATAGCCACCTTCTTGTAATCCAATGCGTAGTAGTTCTTTTCTCTAATCAGCGGATTCATAAATTCTCTGGCTGGTTGCTCAATAAGAGATCCACCAATTGTCGGATTTCCACCAAACATCTCTTAAACCTCCTTCCTTGTTGGTCTCAGAAAACTCATTATTGCTGAATTTCTCCATCGCAAAAACTTTCTAGCAGTTTTAGGTCGTTGTCTATTCCAGCGACAGCATTGATGGTAAATCTCTTCACACTATCACTGAAGAACGAGGACACAAGCAAACTAGAGGTGTGTGTCAGTGCCCACAAGCGACTGTGTACAATGTGTCCTCCGGAAATATCTGCTGAGCTGTGGACAAGAATGTATCAAGGTACATCACAACATCATTCATATACTCATTAGCATTCAGCGAGGCATCTTCTGCCATCCAGTTAATAGCCTCAGGCAGGGCTGTGGATTCAGTTATCCTGACATTCACAAGGTTTATTAGAGCATTATATAATGCATCCTGGGAAGTTTTAAGAGCACTACCTGGACTAGTACTGGCTGTAAATCGCTCTGCCATCCGTAAAGAAATGCCACATATTTGGGCCAACTGGTGGAGAAATAAATCACAAGCTATTTGAAGTACCGACAGATTGGTAGCAATTTGCATGGCCTTTGACACTCCTGTGTTGCTACTGAGTATAGTTTTCAATAGAGCTTCACTGAGCACATCTATCAAAAGCTTTTCCAAATATTTCCTGGGAACATCATAAACATTCATTTGACCTCCATAAGATAAATAGTTCACTGAATCCTCAATACTGGATCTAAAAATGCGGCATATTTCAGAAACAAGGATCTGACAATGCGACATATTTCATAAACAGAGGAGGAAAAAGGTGCTGATATTACATCAGATGTTTGGAGATGCAAAGATGCCACATGCGCGTTGTACTCATACTGCTTTCTCAGCACCATCGGCTCATAATTGTCACTTTCAAGAATACCAGTTAATTTTTTCTGGCATTCTTCGAGAAGAAGCTTATGATACTTGTCATGAGTACCATCAAGGACCTCCAGCAGTGCAGATTCCTGGTATCCATATTGACGAAGAGTGACAGAAAGAAAAGTCACATAATCCTTGATCAAGAGTAAGTAACTAGCATTGCCCATACGAGAAAAGTTTTCTTCCAAAACTGCGGTCATTTTAGCAACGGCAGTATCCCATACACTTTCCGCTTGGTTGGTTGACAACAATCCACCTGCAGTCCTTAGAATTCGATTCTCCACAATAAAGTAACCAGCAATTTGAGCAAAAAACATTTGATGGGATTCAAGAAAAGGCTGGGTTGAAGATACCTCCCAGTCAGACTGCAACTGAAGCAAACGGTTTTTGTAATAATACTCACGGAACTGCTGCTCAAGTCCCAGACACTTGTGACTGTGGTAGGCCCAGAAGGCAGGTGCCAAATCGAATTTAATAACTGAATCCTCATCGTATTCATCAAGATCCAATATATTAACATGATCACCAAAGTTTGATGAGCTCTGTTCCTCGGCTTCACGCTGGCAAGATCGCATATCTTCATCTCTTTGACGGGCTGATGCGGCTTGCCCAATTGCCAATTGCCCAATTTCCCTTGCAGTGCTCCTAACATTTACAAGCCATTCATTGAATTCTGGGCACACTTCTTTTCTATTTATGACTTAATGGCAGGTATCTGTTGCTTAATAGCATCTTTAAGAGCCTTAATAGGAACTTTTTCCAAAATGTCCCTTCGAACGAGATCCAAAGACTTAAGAGCAGGGTAAATTTTGCTTTGTTGCATTGGACACACAAAATAATCGCGTCAACACAGAATTTTGACATCTGTAAAGCCTCCGTCACATTCTTTTTAATCACATAATACTCTAGAAGCTCGTCAAGTTTTAACAAGAGAGAACTACCAACTTCCTGAAGCTGAAAATTCTCACTTTGCAGAGCATTCTTCGGTTTGTCAGCATCAACATGAACACCTTGAAGCTAATCAACAGCGACAATGAAATATTCATAATGGAGTTTGCATAGCTGTTCAATCTCCGGTTCTTTCTTTTTCACCTAGTTCTTTAGCTGGTGCAAAAGCAAATCAGGTTTTCGAGCCTCAATTCCACAACAAACGACAGGAGACAAATCTTCTCCATTACTAACGGTAAAACCCCCAAAATAAATAATTAAGTTATTTTGTTTAATTTTTTGTAAAATTTAAATAATATTTCATTAAATTAATTCTTAAAATCTATACCATAAATTATCAATTATAACCTTTAAAGTACTGGTATAATAGTTTTAAATAAGTTTTATTTATTAAATTTTTGAGATTGAGACCCATTCGTATTAATTTAATAGTTAATTTTTTTGACTTTTCGTTAACACACAAATGATATAATTTTGAATAATTATATTCTTTTATATAAAATTTAATGTAATGACTTCTTGAATTTTACACATTTTTTTATATAAATGAGAATTTTATTGATGATAAATAAAATATTAGTTTGTGAGTACATTTGATTCACAAATAGAAGATTTTAAAAAAGTTTCATTCATATTAGGATTGTATATCATAGTTGTGGGTGTCTTATCAAAATTCCATATTCGTATAATTATTCAAAATATTATATATTCATATTTGGGAGTTTTGGTCGGCCTGGGCTCACATTCGACCACCATGCGTTGAACGCAATCGGGGTCAACGAATTGACTCAATGTGACATGAAGCTAAGGATTCTTGTGGTTTTGGAAGATCCATCTACAGGAGAACCAGGAACAGAGAGCTCTCCCCCTTTTTTCCACTTCCGCCCGACTCTTTGGTTTGGCCTTAAGAATGCTGATTTTAAGAATGAGTGATTGCCCTTCTCCGACCCTTACTTCCCAACCAGAGAGCGGACAGCTAATGCGTTCTGCTTATTTCTCACAATGTTATATATTTCTATTTCGGAGTATTGGTTGGCCTCGCATTCGACCACCATACATCGAACACAACTAGGGTCAAAGAATTGACCTAGTCTAACACAGGGTAGCACCTTTAGAATTCTTGAAAGATTAAATACACGTTCCTATGCCGAAAGGGGTGACATGGCGTAATGACATAAGATAACTTCTTATACACTTGTGATACTGAGAGGGTGAGTTAATGACAAATATCGATAACTAAAGTTGAGGGCCACATAACATGCATGCATATATATGGGACTGTAGCTGGATAGGCGGCCACCCTTCTAGCATATTAATATCTCAGCATAGGCTCATAATCACTAAAAGTCGAATTAATGATATTGTGGAATAAATTAATTATTTTTTTGTAATTATATGACTTAATATTTTTATAACGTGAAATTGACTCTGCATGTATGAGTATTATGGAAGGATGGGTAAAGTCGGGACACTTGAAGGACCCCTCTTATTAGACTATTATTTTGTCTTTTATATGTTATATTTTTAGGTTGTTTGTATGGCGGTGGGATTTCGGTTCGGTTTATGGGGCTTAGATTATTCCGAGTATTTATATTATATTATATTTTAAGATATTAAAAAATTTTAAAAATTTAATTTACGAAACATTTAGTTTTATATAGTAACACTTAGCCCGTTGCTCAAAACGGATAGGTCGTTACACCACCCGAAGTGGCAAGGACCAGTTCATCACCTCCTCCATCTCCATTCTCATAAACAATCCTTCTCTCGGCACTACTCCCATGCCGAAAAGGGTGAGAGGGCCACTACCAGCACCTGTGATATCGAAAGGATGAGTTAATGATAGATATCGATAACTATAGACCATGAGCCACGTAACGTGTGCATACATACATAAGATTGCCTAAATGGGGCGACTACCCCTCCTCATATAATTGAAGCTCAGCATATGCTCGTAATCACTAAAAAATTCGATTAATGATATTATAGAACATATTAACTTATTCTTTGTAATTATTTAGCTTAGTATATTTATCACTAATGCAAAATTACTTTTACAGGTATGAGCATGGATGAATGGGTTAGAGTCAGGACAGGTGGAAGACTCTTTTATTAGAATATTGATTTTTTATAATTTAGTTGTTATTACATTTTTTGTTTGCTTGCATGATAGTGAGATTTTGGTTCGTTTCTATGGGTTTTAGTTGTTTTTGAGCTTTGGTTATCTTATATTTTATTTCATGAAATGACTTAATTTAAATTTTAATTAATTCTTTGTGTATAAATTTAATTTTCATTTTTTAACCAAAATTTTACTTCATGGGTTCATTTATGATATTGATAAATTAATAAAGAATTAATTTACAAGACAGTTAGTTTTATATTATAATAATTAGCTCGTGGTTCAGAACGGATAAGTTGTTATAAATATTTATCCATTAGATATTAATAAACAAGTATGATATTTAATTTTTTGCTTTAGAAATTTTTGATTAATGAACTTTTTTTACATGATTTTTTTAAAAAATTTGATATTTTTTCATATTTATTTTTTTACAATAATTAATTAATTTATATCTATTAATTTTTATAGTTTAGATGTTTACACAATATTTTAGGTTTGTAATTTAATTAACTTTAAATAATAAATTTAGATTACAAATGATAAACTTGACTATATATATTTAATAATTATGATACTAGTCTATTCATGGAGACAAAACCATTGCATGCACGGGGCAACCGATTCGCCTGGGGAAACTCAAACAAACATCTTTATTTAGAGGATTTTAATTGCTCTCTGAATTTTTGCAATTTTAATATGCTTTCTCGCGATTAATTTTCTACTCGACTCAAGTGAGCATTTATTTTTTCACTTGACTCCAACGACTGAAACTCAATAGTTAATGAAAACCACATCACATTATTTCCAACATGCATAAAAATAAAAAAGCCCAATGAGATTTTAGGACACTTAACAACCATATTACATAAGCACATACTACAAAACAATAAAATTTAGTTCATTTTTTTAACGCTTAAAAAAGTTCGTTCAAGGTTTTTGTTTTTTGAATAAAGTAAAGAGAGATTTTTTTTCGGACGCTTCTTTTCTTAATTAGTCTTTTTTTAATTAGAAATTGAGGAAAAGAGAGTGATACAATGCCTGAGCGGCTGTTCAATGCCCCTTCCCAATTAGTCTTAAAACCGTTTGGAGATGAAGGACCTCAATTTGCCTTCACTATCTGGAGCATACCATATACATCTGGCTACAAATTTTCAGCTTAATTGAATGAATGATTCAAGTTTAATAAGTCAAACGTACAAGACATTTCAATCAACGAATAGCTCCTCACATCACAACACACTCTTTCAAAAACCACCAAGTCAAAACGCAATGTACAAGTTACAAGGCAGATGCATCATCTAAGAAACCTAGTTGGTATATGTTCATGTATGCTGAATGGGAGACTGTAGAACTCCTCGTTCCTAACGTCTCCTTTCCTATTCAAGAATGGTGCCCACCATGGAATACCTCTATCTATGGTTGTGTGAATGGCCTCAAGGGTGTTGTCGAGCACGGTTGCAACTATCAGGGCCACCGTTGGTGCAGATGAGAAGATTGTGTTTAGTATGTCATCAAACTGCAAAAAAGAAAAGGCTAAGTTGGTTTGTTCTATGATAATTTTGATGGATACTGAATGTATTACAGTGGTTGGCGATGATCAAGATAAGAAGCATTGATACATAAGTGCTGCGCGCAAGCATATAGAATGATTTGTGACTGCATGGCAAACCAAGATCAATGAAAGGATACAAGTTATTGTAACGTACCCATCCAGCATTCGTGTTGACAGGTCCATGACCAGCTGATGCCCTGAACTCGCTAAAATATTGAGGGACAGAAATTCCCAAGAAAAGAGAGATGCCTAAGATGTAAAGGTTTCGCATAGAGTTGCTGTTGGCAAATTGGATGAACGAAATTCCCACAGCAGCTAAAATATAATAAAGTCATGCAACAGTAAGAATGCAATAATCTGACACTACTAGACGAAAGTATGCATGTTTAGCTTACCAACAAGCCCAAAAAGAATACAGAAGACAGCAGCAAATATTGGAAACGGGATGGAAGCAAAAAATGCACCAAATTTTCCTGTAGAAAATAGAGTTTGCTCAGGTTCAGTTCATAAAACATTGCATCCTACTTAAATTTTCATCAAGAAATTTTGGCTGACCAAATATAGAGAAGAATATCATGAAACCAGCCGAAAGTTGGACCACCCTTCGGCTACCCACTCTTGTCAGCCCAAGAAGGCCTACATTTTCGCTGCAAGAAAGGAAATTTCATGTTTTATCTCACGAGAATATATTTTCCCAGCATGTTCCAAAGCAAGCTTATGCTTTCAGGTAAAATAAGGCCATTTTTCTGTTATCTTACACAGATGCAGTGGAAACAACTAATGCGCCAAATATTCCTTCAAGGAACATTCCAACACCCTGCAGTGACAGATCACAGTTTAACAATTACTCCCTTGTTCTTATTTAAATCTTTATTTTTTAATTTCTTCACCTGAAATTGAAGCAAGTAAAGATGTGGGAAGGAAAACTGAAATACAAAAAGTTAAGTAATATTTAAACAAGAGCAGCATTTCATGTGTTCATTGATCCATCGAAATGCCATTAATATCTTACCTGTTATTTTGAATATGTACCTGTCAAAGTTTAATTTTCCCAAAAAATCACTTCATTAACTTAGAGGCTAAAACAATCACTTGACAACATAACCCTGCAATATCCTTTTTTCTAACAGTTGAGTTCACATGAAAGTATAATGGATACCTCATTTATGAGGGCAATTTATGTAAATAAATTTGATAAAAATAATAATCTCATACAATTTTCACTCTTGCAAAATGCAGTAGTTAAATGGGAATACAAAATTAAGCAAAGAAAGACTACTTTTGACATGGGATAAGGTCATATTAATAACAACTTTTTCATAACATTATGGATTTTAGTGCAAACCGAGATGACTGCTTTGTCCTGATTGATAATTTGATGATGATGATGATTTCAATTTAAACAAAGAACCTGAAGGCCAATACTCCGGGAGAAGACGTGTGGCGGAGGAGGGGTTGCACCTGCATATCTTGCTGCAGCAAAATAGGCTCCAGTAGACTGCACAATACATTTATAATGATATAATCATATTTAAGAATTTTGTATAAAAATTCAGGTCCAAATCTGAATAATAGCGGCTTTTCCTTACCTCAGCACTAGCAACCAAAGCCGCTCCCAACATGCCAAAAACATGGCTGGCAACAAAGATTGGGGCGCCGTACTGGAAGGGATATGGAATATTTATCCTAAAATCAAGAAGACATTTTATATGCACGTGTCTCCATTTTAAACCAGTGGAATGAGCAACTTAAAGAATTGGTATACGCCATACCAGGGAGCTGATGACATGAGATAGGATCGATCTGTACGGCAATGCAACTTTGTTTTCTCGGGAACATTTTTGTATGCTCCAGCAGCAGTAAGAATGGCAGCAAATGACCACATTACAACAATACAGACAAGCAAAGAGAACCTCTCTAGTGAAGAACGTACTCGCTCATGCAGATTCTTTAAATACTGTTAAAATGAGAAACAAATGGCAAAGCAATTATACAACAAAAATGCACATCTTTTATTTGAAAAGGAAAAGCAAGAGCTTAGAACTGAAAAAGTTAAAAATTACTTGTTGGCTGACAACCAGCAATATAAGCATTGGTATACCAATCTCCACACATTTTCCAAGCTGAAATGAAAATGTTTAATCATCACTTAAATGTTTCACCGGATAGTCATTCACACTCCTAAACAGCAATTTGTATTTAATTTAACCTGCGGGAAGCCCCTTTCGAATAGACCAAGTCCAACAACACAAACTACTGGCACAATGGAAACAGGGCTGAAAAACCTGCAATAATATACAAATACACAGGGCAAAAAGCATTCATTATTTAAAAAACCAAAGAGAAAAGAGCAGCCTTCACATACAATATAAGCTACAATTACAATTCTCATAATGGTACAGTACCTTGAATAATTTCCCCATAGTTTGCTGTAGCCAATTATAATGTTAAAAAATGAGGAAACGATCAGCGCTCCTTGAATAGACCTCATAGTGTGGATAAACCTCTACAATGCCCACCCTATTAATCAGCAGCTGATTTGATGTACTACAAAAGGTGTGGAGAATTGAAATTACAGATCGCTCTTCAGCGCTAATTTACCTCATGCTCATTCCTAAATGCCCGAAATTGGTAGCCGTTAATGATGGACATAACAGGAATAACAAATGCAAAAGAAGCATTCATCACGGTGGGGAGGCGAGTGCCCAGAAGTGTTTGAAGAAGAGTGTTAATGCCACTCGTAAACAAGAGTGTCTGGATCACCTTTGCTTTATCTCCCTGCATGGAATCCATTCATTGATGCATTTTTTTCAACGAGTATTTACACATAATAAAGCAAGGATTTTTGTTAAAAAGACAAAAAAAAAAAAAAGAAGAAAAAGAGCAGATCTTACGTTGTTCCCGCCCATTAGTGGAACTAGTAAGCTAGAAATCATAACAGTTGTTCCAAGCATAACAATATAATGTTGGAAAGCTAGAAGCACAGTTTCCGCTGTTACAAACATCAACTTCCGATAAAGATCAAGCTTCAACATAAAGCTTAGTAATTTGCCAAAAACAAAAAATAAGCGAACAAATGCAAAAAGGCAGAATATATTAGATGCCAGATCAAATCAGAGGAACAAAAAAATATTCAACAACGAACTCTGATCAGGCTATCTTTATAAAACAAATACTGAAAATGCAATTTATAAGCAAGAAAGCGGAGCAGAACAGAGTAAAATAAAAGGCCACTTGCATCCAAGCTTCTACTTTTTGTCATCTAAATCCACCAAACAAGCAAATTAAAAAAATGGGTAGGAAGTAGGATTCACCCAGATTTCTCCTAAAAAAACTGAAGAGTATATGAGGTAATATCAATACACATGCACAGCATAAAAATACAGCACAAGGTTATAGCTAGATGAGAAAGCAAACAAAAGGGAAGAAAAACCGACGCCAAGAGGGGTGGGTGTGGATGCAAAAATTCATCTGATGAAGCTGCTCAGACGGCAGCGGAGCCGGCGGCCTAGAAACTATATGCGGAGGTGGCATCGGTGGCGCCGACACCGGAGGTGGCACAGGACGATTCATACCATGCCCATTCATTCTTCTTCCCCTCCACTTCCCTTCCTTCCTAGCTCTTCTCTAATATCAAAAGAAACGTCCTACTCTGCAATACTACAAAGGTGCGATCGAGGGGGAGACAAAGAGCAGCAAGCCCGAGACAAGCAAACTAGTAGTCTAAGATGAAGACATATAGAATTGAAAAAAAGAAAAAAAAAAAGGATGGGGCAGACGATGAGAATGAGGAGCGAAGATGGGTCTGCTGATAGACGTATGGGACAAGGCATGGAGTCTTCCCCATGTATACAGTTTTGAGACATGCAGAGTATTTACACCTTGAGATCTAAGATGGTGCAGTTCAGAGTATTTTATTTTCTTGCATGTAGGAGTTACGTTAAATAATCGTATAAAAAATGGTACGAACTTTCAGTTGCATCTGAGTTCCAATTCTCGGTTTAAAAAAATCTAAAGTCTGATTTACCAAAACGACTGAAAATATTTGAAGCACTTAGTTGCACGTTGGGCATCCTATGAATATAACAGCTTTGAAAGTCATGTGAATATTCTGGTTGAGGCATGTGGAATATGCATTAACATGAACAATAAGTAATTAGCTACGAGCATTTTCATTGCTATTACTTGTTTGGAAATAAAGCAGATATTACGTAGCAAATATCTGTATAATCTGATGGCCAAATGAATAAAAGTTCTCCAAATGGGAGGAAGACCCTGGAAACAAGGCTTGCGCGTCTGAGGTACGAACGGTAATGTTACTGCACTTCTGTCTGTTCTGAGTTTCGTGTCATTTAATTGTTTACGACAAACACTTTGCCTTGGGAAAAAAGACAAATTTCAATTCATTAGCATTGCTTACTGAAAAGTTTATTCTTTCTTCACGCACCAACGACATTTACATGATCACCTGTTTCGTAAAGGAAAAGCATTACTATCGTTCTTTGCTCCTTTTCTCTTTTACATTAACTTATTACACGGGTCTTTGCTTTGGAAAAACAAAAACTACGCGTACCACCTCTTACTTACCACACTGGTTTGGAAGTACCATTCTCTCGCTCTGAATTTTAACCTATTATTAGGGTTTGAACTGATTCCATTTAAAATCTAAGCTCAAACTAGCTTAATTGGTAGTTATATATACATCTCTCTACTAATATAATTTACACTAAAGAAAACAAAGATCTCTCCTTTCATTTGATTGTGTAGAAATAAAATATATGAGTGCCATCTATTGAAACCCACATTAGCCATCCACAAATTCATTTCTACATAAAATGAAATTGCAACATAGCCTTCAAAAAAATTCCAACAAGGTGAACAGCTAAGTTGAACCGGTTCAAAGCACATAGTTGACACCCTCCTCTTTATTTCTCAAATGTTACAACAATTGCCCAAGAGAACACTCTTAGTGCCCTATCGAAGCAAAAAATTCAAAAAGTTAGGTTGAAATGCTAAGTACATGTACTGTAAAGTGAGCAAAGAGTAACAGATGCAACGACTCTATACAGAACCAACAGAGCAAGAATATAAAAAGCTCACCATTAGGAACGAATCCACAGCTCTTCAATGGACAATGGTTTTGCATTTCTAGCATGACCCGGATGTGCCTTCGGAGGAGGCGCAAGTACTGTTATTGGAAGCATCCATTCACCTTTTTCTCTTCCCTCCACAAGAAGAGGATGTTCATGCCTACAGCAGGATGTAGAGGTTACATAACAATGGTTGAAATTCCGTCAATGTAATTTGAATTTGAGATTAGTCCGTTAGTCATTTGCTGATTTTAGCTATTTGTCAGCACGTTAGTTTCTACTTTTCAAATTGAACTGTAACTGCTGTCTGTAAATAGATACTGTAAAGTAATCGTTGGATTACCTACTTGGCTACCAGCTTCTCCTACACATTATCTTCTCAACCATCTCTCTCTTTCACTTTTACGACTTCCCACTGTTTTTATTATTGGTTGAGCTACTACTTCAGCAATAACATACAATTTTTTCCTGCTAATGAAGCATGTAGAATATGATATGATCATAATTGGTTAATTAGTACCTGGTCCAGTCAACATTTTTGG
>JAVDBV010002975.1:0-14595 GCA_032619315.1 Piper longum
TATTTCTATATATATATATATATATATATATATATATATATATATATTAAAAATATTGATATGGTGACTTGAACCGGCTCTTAAGCCCGCCGGCAATGGCCTGCGCTCCAAACAAAACCGAGAAGGAGATTGATTAACCAAACAAATTTTCATTTAGTGGGAACTATTGGTTTAGTTAAGTCAGATTATGCTTAAACCGTAATAATATAGTTTGACTACCTAATAACCTGGTTTGGTTTAGAAGTAGGGTTTAGTTGTAGGGTTGGGGTGGGGCCGGGGAGGGGGGACCGTTAGGTTTTATTTCCTCATTAACTCTAATCTTATTTTAAAAAAAAATCTGGTGCAAAGATGCATAACAACCACTAACTTTTTGAACTATTATTTACTAAACAATCACCAAGTATGCTATTTTTTTATAGTTTTAAAAAAATTTACTTATACGTTTAAGAATTATACGTACTATAAATATACATAATTCAAATAATTTAATGAATACCCATCCAAACCCAGTTATTTATCATAAATGACTTAAATGGTCGGGTTTGGAACTAAAACTGAAAAAAGTGAAAGTAAATAGTAGGATTAGATTTTCATAAGTTTAGCTTGAATGTTGGTTCGATTTAGACAATATTCGATGTAACCCAAATGAGGATAGACGTCTTTATGTGTTTTTAATTGGGGGATTGACATGTCTCATATGGGAATAGATGAGAGGTTACATGTTTTCATTCAGGATGGCAAATTTTAAGAAATGCCTAATTACAGACATTAATATTGGAAATAGTTTGTTTTACCTCTGATAATATTATTAAAGACCTATCCCAACAAATCATAAAACATCTGAGGGGTATATTACATTTGTCTCTTTCTCATTTAGTTTTTCTTTAAACAAGTGCAACCATTGAAATTAAAGGCTCCTGATAATGCTTTTGTATCCTAACTTATAACTAGTGAACTATGGAGAGTAGTGTATATGCCTGCACAAGAGAGCACCATCAGAATATTATAATTTTCATCATTTTTGGGGAATTGGATTTGCTAAAGCAATTTTCTGATTGGTGTAAATTATCACAATTAAAAGAGCTTAACTGCTTGTTATGATTATGTTTTTCAAATTCTATTAATTATTGTCAATTGAGTCAATACAGAGGCTACAAGCTCCGAAAAATTTGCTCTTCTTTTTTATTGTATCCCTAATCACTTATGCAAGGGAGCATATGCACAACCTGTCATATTTGATCTTCAAGTGAATATTGACAGAATTATTTTTTTTATTTTTTATTTTTAATGGCGGAGTTGATTTTTAGAATATGCGAGTGATCACTAATGTCCCAAAAGTGAGAAATATTTGGTGCACCACTAAAATTTAATAATAATTCCCTGTGTTCAAGTACTTGCATTCACTCTTTTTACTCTATGTTTGAAAAAAAATATTATTTTTTGCTCCTTTTTTTCTTCAAAAGGTGGGTTCTATCGGACTCAACAAGTAGTTAGATTAAATGTCCGAAATTCTAATATGTGTGATCAGAGTTGGCATCGAAATGATAAAATACTTCACATTTAATGGTTGGTAGATCAAGAATTTTTTTTCCTCTTGATTAGATGGACACGTTTTTCACTAATTAAAAGTATAATTTAAAAATATGAAACTGAGTATAGTAGATTTAGAGTTATTTTTAAGCCGATTCGGTGTCAATAATGCCACTTTTTCAATCTAATTATACAAAATAATATACCAAATTAGGAGATATTGATCATTTTAACATTTGAAATTCATAAATACATGATGTATGTTTCTTTAACCTATTCATTATTAATTTAACTAAATTAAATGAAAAATAATATGTTTTTAAAGCCTTTTTACAAACATAAAAGTATGTATTTTTTTTTTCTCTAAGTGTTAACCCCTATCCTGTCCCAACCCCTTAATATAGTCAACAATAATATATATATATATATATATATATATATTGATTTATTTATTTATTTGTCAGCTTGTGCTAACTAGAAATGTCGACATTATGGAGTTAACAGGACAGAATTATACATCATCCATATAAGGTGGGGGACAAGCAGACTCTTCGGAAGCCTCATTCCACGTGATATTATGAAGCCACTATGAGCTCATTTCTTCTGTGTAAGCACCTCTCCTCGACAAGCTGCCTACCATGTATTACCAACTTAACCGTTCATATTCATCGTCACATCAAGGATGTATATATATATATATACACACACACTTGAAGAAGCGTGTTGCTTATGTCATATGATCATGAGGGTGTTCTGGTGAGAAAAAAATAAGAAAACAATGGAAGGGGGTGTGGAAATGAGGAGCAGCTGGTGGGAAACTGGGTTATGGATGGTGTTGGGTGTGATCATGAGGAAAAGCTTGAGCAGATTTGATGAACTTGGGGAGCTTGTGTCGGACTTGGTGTCGGTCGTCTTGTCGGCAATCAGGTTCTCAAGAGTGATGGCGCTTAGGTCGGCCTCTCCTTCATCAGTTGTTGCGGCTAGGTACTCTCCCAGGTCGTCCATGGCTGCCAGACACGATAGATAGTTTTGCTGGCTCTTTCCTTTTTCATTATAATTGGCAACTCTTTTGTGATCAATTCTTGATTGAATAGATCTACCCATTTGAGAGCTTCTAATGGCGAGCTTTTTTTATTTTGTTAATTTTCATATTTGATAATAAAGTTTTTTTTTTGGGGTACTCCAGAATAATATTGAGATCTAGATGCAAGCATAACTGATCTTATGTTGAAAAAAAAAACATATATAATGGATCTTGGTACCTGCATGCAAGGATTGAGTGTGGCTCATGAATTGAAGGTTGCATCCCCAAAATTAATGTTTACTTGTGTAATATTCTGCAATTACTGTTCAGAAATAAATGGTCTTGTAATCTATATATATAATTTGAAATTCATAACTAAAGCACAGCAATAATCTCCATGGGCAATCATGCACACTTGTTAGCTGAATTATCTTTTAGAAGACAAAAGTTGCCTTTGTTGGTTGAAACTTACAAGTAGCTCAAGCTGGTATTTTGAATCATTTTTTATGATTGGCTACTTATCAACATGAGATATTGGGTTTTGGGTGTTGGGAATCATCTTTTAATACTTCGGGTCGCAGCCTAATATATGAAACATAATCTTGTTGGAATAACTTGAGTTCATGTTACGCAGTCTTCTTCCAGCAAATAAAATGACAGATGAATTAACCTCTTCTTCCACAGTATGAATGACAACCAACTTATTCTTCTACTATCTCTAATTAAGTGGTCTAGGATGATGTAAAAAATAGTTTTTGCACAATTATAAATCAAAACAATCATAGATTTGAAGTTATTTTTTTCAAAACTATATATGATTAAACTCAGCTCTCCCATTATTATGGTGCATGATCAGTTAAGCAAATGACAGTTTTGCTGAACATGGGATAAGTTTGATGGATTGATGAATACGAGTAGTTTGTTTTCAAATGAAACTCAATAGAAATTTCATCCGGAAATTTGATTTGCTTGGATGACACCTGATCAGATCATCTGTTAAATAAAACGAATCACAATCTGAGAATTACCAGAAGTGAGAGCTGCATTTTAGCATATCGATACGCCGACAAACAGTAATCCAGAAAATTTGGAGCTTCAACTTCCTACTTGGCACCAAGCTACGCTCACCTTTCACCTTAAGTTACATATATGAAAAAACAACTCCATTTTCATACGGTAAATAAGCCATCCTCAATAACACAATGGGCAGATATAAAACATCTGTGAAAAAGGTGGATGCAAATATATTTTAATGCATACAATTTGTAAAGTCCGCGATGAACATCAGAATGAAGCAGGAGATGCCAACAGTTTGCCTAGGATTGGAATAAACTATGGTATGCAAAGAGTCTCCAAACTTGATGGTCATAGTGTGGAAATATGATAGATTTATGAATTACATTCCAAATCATTCATCTTTCTTTCCTTTTCATTAATAATTCTTCTCTTATAAATACATCCAATAACACTAAGTAAAATTCATCATTTAAAAGTTTCTCTTACGCACATTGAAAAATAATGTGTTGGGCAAGACAAACAATACTGTAGTTCAACATGTTAAATATCTCTTACCCACTTTTCTCGTCTCAATCTACTCAGATTTCTCTTCCTGCTGGATGAAAAAACTGTAAAGGATTTATGTTCATGACTAACTTGTTCATCAATCTTGGTGCTCTGAAATGATCCTTCACTAATAATATCCAGTTTTTAATTGGTAGAGTTTCCTAGTTTGTCAGAATGGTCTTCACTTGCAGCTTGGATGCCAAAATAGTGGGAAGGGTTGATGCTAAAATCTGAAGAAGACACATGACCCTCTATAATCTCACTATAACAGGAGAGATCAGAGTACTGAATGAGACATATATACTGATGAAGCCACTTTGGTGCTGTCAAGTTTATACTTGATTGATTGCTGTCAGCACAAAGTCTTTTGCAACTCCTATTCTTCCTGTTCTTCCTATTGTCCCTGTTGTGAAAAACCCACGGCAAACCTGAATGCAAAATTCCAATCGTAGAGCACCTTGCCTTGTTCAATGCCACAAGAGTGTCAACCGAAAAACTTTGCAGAGGAATGGCATGAATTATTGTAAGGTTGATATTCGTTGTGAAAGTATCCATAAATCCTAGAATGTGCATGGTTTGAAGACGTTCTGACCATACCCATATCTTCATAAGAATTTGAATCAAGAAATCAAAGCATGAAATTTGCAAGTGAAAGAAAAAAAAAAAAAGAAGCAAGCAACCATTTAGTCACTACGACGAAAAGGTATGCCAGAATTCAGAATATAAGTACATGACTATTGCATCTTAAAAGAAATAGCACCAATGAGCATCATACTTTAGTTCTTAATGCCCGTGCAACATAAAGCAGCAAGTCTTCTTTTCCGAGTGTGTCTATGCCAAATGGTAAGGATGGGCAGAAATGATGTCAACAACCTGCATTTTCTAGTGCAACAACAACAAAACAATCAATCATTTGATTTTTCATATAGTTCCATAAAACGGAAATTACTAAGTACGATTGTCAGTAATGCTACTAAGCTATAGCATTATAGCAACTTATTATATAAAAGTGCTTAAAAGAACTCATTTATAGTCAATCAGCAGAACAATAAGGGGACATATTTAATCAATGTTCTAACAGTGAGGCAAGAACCTTAGCATAAAGAGGTTATAAAAGAAATAAAATAAACAAAAGAATGGGTAATGGGTAATTTTTTTTTAGCAAAGATAAATATGGAAATATGAAGATGGAACAAAATCATCAATGCAAACAAGCTTTGCTGGAATAAACTGATAGAAAACATGCTTCTATTTCCTTTGCGAGCAATAAGTCATCTACTCGTATTCTCTAAGTGAACAATAGTTGCAGATTTGGATATTTATTTATCATAAAGCCAAGAGACCTGTGATTTATGGCTCAACATTTCAGTCATATTAATCAAGATATACAGTAAACATGAGAATGGCCCTTATCAAATTCAAGAAAACTGCAATCTGCACTCAAAGTGAAGTAAGGATAGATGCCTATTGCATCATGTAAGTAATTTGCAGTCCTGCAAGTCGTCCTCCCCTATAATGTTTCTTATTAAACCGCTCAGAAAGCAGTTTAAATAGACACTAGAATTACTCGCAAACATGTTAAAATCAAGAATGTTAAAATTTGAGTCATAAAGAACAATCAATTAGTAACCTGCTGGGCAGCATTCTCGCGAGAAGGAAAAGCAAACAATGGATTGCAGTAGGTGTTACCCATGAGAAGGAAATCCACTTTCATGCCCTTTGGTCTTTCACATAGTATGGATTTCCCCTTTTCAGTCCTTTCACTACTCAGATTCCCACCGAAAACTACCAGTATATGGATAGTTACCGAAATTGCCCTGAAACAAGTACATAACAGCACCTGCAACAAATTTCACATTTTTGTGTGACCACTAGCAAGGGAGATACTCACTTACCATGAACAAAACACCAACAAGGCAATGAGTGATAGTAAGAGAAGAAGGAGAAAAGCAAGAAATCATTCAAGAAACAAAATAACTTAATAAATTGCACAAGCATGTGTAACATTTCTCACTTGAAACAGATCAACAAGTGATCATAAATCATACAATGATCTACATTAATCACCTAGACGATCACATACCATGAACAATCAAACTCCAAAACAACTTCCAAACGACCACTTTTGCATTCACTGCGCAATCCATTGTTGCTGAAATTAATGCGCTGACTCTAAACCCATTTTATATTTTTTTTACAGTAGACAACTTTTTTCCAACGACGAAGGACACGAAAACAAAAGAGTTGAGGCGTATACAAAATAGTACATCAAAGCAATATAAATAAATAAATAAATAAATAAAATTTACAACCTTAAATCTCCAAGGTAGATGACCAAATTTGATAATTTGATCATTAATAATTCCATTCCATAAAAATTTTTCGTTTCTAATGTAGAAAAACTGATATTGAATTTCTTTCAACCCAGACATGATAGCTCCTCTCTATTTTATTTTCTATATTTTTCACCCACTTTCTCATCAAGCAGAGAACATTTCTTTCCACCAACCCATAGTAAATAAAAAACACTAACAACAACAACAAAGCATCTAACTTTTGTTTTTTTTAAATCATGAACGCAACAGAGTACCTGGGCAGTGATTGACATCGATGGCGGTGACATGAACAACTTCCTCACCCTTGTTATCAGAAGGAAGGCGAAGCGGGAAGGTGGTGCCGAGTTGCAGCACATGTATGAGAGAGGGGAAGGCTGGCGGGGAGAAGGAGGGAGGTGAGTGGAGAGCAGAAGAGGGGCTGCACTTCCACCTTCCGTACAAGCCCACGTTGTAGTAGGCCTTGCATGGCTGCTCCCATTTGTTGATGGGGATCATGCCTTCCTCCATTGTAGCTTGCACTCAAGCTTGGTTTGGAGTCTGGCTGAAGCTGACGATGTCACCGCATCAACTTTGGCGCCAAAAAAGAAATTAAGAGTACTAATCAACAGTTTAAGCCATCTAACATCTAAAATCTTCACGACCAACCGCATTTAATTGTCTTAACTCTAATGATTACCAATTAATTAATTGCTATGTGGTTAAAATTTAAAACAACATTGGACCAATTTTTTATGGCTTTCAAACTTTGTTCAAGCATGAGCAGAGGGAGAGGGTTGAGTTGTAACTTAGAGTAAATCCATGGTGAGATCTTTTTTTGAGGTAAAATTAAAGTTGAGTTCAGGTGGGCTATGAATTCGATACCTTAATTTCAATTCGAATATTCATTATCTATTTTTCATCCGAACGTTTCATTCATTTCATTTACCGTGCCCGTGATCTAAGTTCGACAAACTTAATATGTTTATCCGATTTGAATAAAAAACCCAAAATCTTTCAAATTCTTACAACTTTTAATATAAAATGTAATAGAGACTATTACTTTTAGTATTTAAAAAATTATTTTATAAAAATACCACATATTTGGATTAAACATAGATTAAATTTATAGTTGTAAAAATCAGAATCGGACGTTAAATCGGATTAGAATGGAGCCATTGAATCGAACTAATTCATAAAAAAATAGATAAAAATTAGTTTACTTAAATCAGTTAAAATTATTAGATTATTAATTATAAAATATATCATTTTAATGTAATTTTGATGTTATGATATATATTATATTTTATGCTATTTTTTATATTTTTAAAAGATTTTTTTTAATTATTTATAATTAGTTATTATTTTTTACTTGAATCAGAATCGAGTTAACTTTTAATTATAAGAATGTTACCATTATTTCTTTCGTCGATTCTCCCTCCCCAACCATCTGCCCCTCCTTCACCCCTATCGCCCCCGCCTCCCAATCGCCACCACCCACCCCCCACCTACCGGTCCTGCACCATTCCTTCGCTGCCCCCCTCCCCAGGTCACACCGTCTCCACCCCTACTTTGAAATCAGCTTAAATCAATCGACTCCGGAATCATCTCAAATCGGCAAATTTATTTACCGATTTCACAAAATCAATTTATCTATTTTTTTAGATCAGAATCTTTTCGATCCGATTTAAATCGACCAATTTTTACCACTACAGTCACCTAAACCAAATGCTATCATCCAGGTGTTTTCGTATATTTCCAAATAGTCCTCCCGAACCCGAGATTGGATCCGAAAAGGGCCGGATATACATTGGATTTGTCGTTATCGAATATCAGAACCCATAAATAACATAGAAGAAGACAAAAAAAAAAACATAGAAGAAGACAAAAATCCTAGACTTAAAGTTTTCTTTCTCAAAACTAGATGCTCCTCTCTTCCGTTATTAGTGCGTTATCTGATAAAACGTTGGATCAACAGATAAGCTCGATTAGCTTTGTTTCAAAACAAAACGCACTCATTGAGTTTTGCATACCGTGAAATTTTTGCTTGCTTTGATTACACCAGATCAGATCATCTTTAAACAAAAATAACGAACATCTATTTTCAACTTACGACCAGATGTGAGAGCTGCATTTTATCACATCAGCGTGCTGACAAACATTAATCTTACACTTAACGACATTCATCTATTCTCAACTCAGCTCTCATAGATGAAAACTTCACCATTTTCATGCAGCACACTTCATTTTTACTGACAAAATGGAACCATAAATAAATTTTCGTATTATCAGATTTTCTGAAATATTATGCTTTTGAGCAATTCAAAAGGGGAATGGTACTGACACATGTATAATTTTTAGATGTGTTCCATTGCTCACACTTTTACTATTTCATCTGATGAGCTGGTATCATATTTCAGATCATGGAATCTCTTTAAAAGATGAGACTTGTAGTAACCAATTTCAGCATCTTCGGCGGAAATAGGAGTAGAATGCACGACTGGAAGGGCACCAGTCTCATGTAAAGCTTCGGCAGCGGAATCTGCAGATGCAAATAAATTTTTCGACACCAAATAACAAGTATCAATGATTATGAGACACAATCGTGAATGCAAGTAATCAAAAGCAAAATTATACAGATTTCATGGCTGTACCAAGCATGCAATGCATTTAACACGGGCCATTGAAATATATCTTGCACTTCCTAAAAAGAATGTAATGCAATGGGCGGTGTCTTCCTCTAACACCAAGGGAAGACTTCCTGAGTTGACAAACTAATTCTACTATCTTGCCTCATAAGACAGAAGAGCAACAACAATGAATGCAACTAATAGCAAGCATAACCAGTAAATCGAAGATCTTTCATCCACAATCTCCATGCACACCTAAATGCACAAAGAAGGTAGATAGCAGAGGATGGGATAATAAGTCCCCCACTGGCATGAAGCTGGATTCATAAGCAGGATGTAGTGGGCCACATCATAGAGGAACCATTTTGATCCGAGAGTGTGGAAGGATGGGAGAAGTGAAAGACTAATAATGAGAAAAGTAATCTTTCAAAAAATAACTGCCAGCGCTGAAATAGTTCTAATTTGATTTTAGCAAAGCAAGTACCAAACCTGCAGAAAGTAAAACACACATAGATATGCCATCAATGAAACACAAATTCATACTAAAGCACCTGAACGTGCAACAGCAAGAAGTGCCCTAAGAGCTTGTTTGCGTGTCCGGTCATCTTTAGACCCCTCTAGCATTTTCAGTAGCTCTTGCGCTCCACCCATCTCCACAACTTTCATTCTTCTTTCATCTAGCCATGCAAGTTAATGTAACATCAGATTACAAACTTATAATGCATATCACGCTTAAAAATTCATGGCATATAATTTTGTCTATACTAGAGAAGTTAGTTGATAGATGAAAAAGAGACATTGCAAATGCAAAAGTAGCTTCTATACTATATTCATCAAATTCACAAACGCCTCTAGCAATTAAAACTATTAAACCATAGTGAAGATGGATCCTATTTTATGTAAACACTCATTAAACTTTCCGATCTTTTTGAAACTGGCTGGCCTTATGACTTTGCGAGGTCCCAATTAACAACGCAGTAAACAAATGAGTATAGTACAAAGAAGTACAAAAATTGCAGTTAAAAGTTTAAAACAATGTCAACTAATAGGCTAGTACTAATTTCACTTAATGAATTGCGGATTTGCAAATAAAACTACTCTGCAATCATACGCAAAGCAGCGCTTTTCATTGGGACACTACGATTAAAAAGAAGTTGCTGTTTACTACGTATTTGTAACAATAAAATACCATCAACAGCAAAACGAGACAATCTGGAGGCTCCCATTCTCTTGAACAAGGGATCCTGAACTCGTAGAAGTGATATAGACTGTTGTAGAAGATTATCCCCTGCAACAATGTCGTTCAAGGCAAAAAGAAGTATTCAGTTTGTGATCTACATCATTCACATGAAGCATACAACAACTACAAATGTTTAAAACAGTGACGTACCCATGTAAGGGAAAAACTGGAAGCCCACATATGTCGCAGTTCCAATGAACATCAGTTTCAAAAGCCATCCAAATTTTCTTTCAGCCTCTTCCTCAAGTGCAAGCTCATCCTCTAAATTTGAAAACAATCCAAATAATAACTCAGTCATGGTTACATGAATGAAAGGGCAATTCCCCCAAGTAAAAACAGAATATTTCCAATACACCCTTGCCCGGATGATTTTGTTTTTACCAATAGAAGTTTGGATAATAACATGTTGAAATACGCACAAAGTTCTTTTATTACCGAGCATTTTTTAAGCCACCCCAAGTCAGAAGTGTATACTATAGTAAGATTCAGATTGAAGCCCTCTAACTATATATCATCCAATCCTACCGCCCCCTATGGTTTCTATACAGCCCAAATCCAATTCCCCTCTCCACCACCTCAAGTTCGGTATGATCCTTGACTTCATTCTTGGCCCATTCCAACCCATGCATTTTCCTCATACCAAAAAAGTCAAACCTCTCTTGGCAAAGATAGGAAACTTAGAATGAAAATCAAGGTAAATACGTGCATTTATTCCATCATGTAGATGAGTAGATGACAAAGAAAGTAATTATGAGCGAAAGGGAATATTTTCGATTAAAATAAGTGGTAACTATAGCAACATGACCTTTCCTGCTAAAAGAACTAGATCTTCGGGCATTGATGTGCACAGTATTTCTCCTGAACAAGTACTACAAAAAACATTTGATTAAGTCATCATCCCGTAATCTTCTGGAAAATAGGTCCTACACAAAACATCCAAACTAGAAGAAATATGAATATCTATTGTTCAAGATTTGTCTGCAATTGAGTAGAATGGTGGAAGAAAATTACTTTTTCATATTCTAATAATTTGGAATTAGGGTGATGGTAAAATGATCATGATTATGAGTTATGATTATGCAGCTGATGATGGTGGTAGTGATGATGATGTAAACCAAATAAGAAATGAGTATTGTGTTAAGGTTTTTTCTAAGTACTAATTGACAATTTAGAATCTACAATACAACCAAAATTAACAAGTAAAATAGATGATATTGGAGAAGAAAGTTGAGCTACTCAAAAAGTACTTACAGGGCTCAGAGATGCCAATCTCATCATTGTGATTAGCTGAAAGAGGATAGTAGATCAGTTGCCCAGGTAAGGCATGAAAAAAAAATAATGATATGCCAGAGAAATACATGAAATAAGGACAATTAGAAGTCAAAACATCATCGTCAGCTGGATTATCTGCTGGGCCTCACATAATGTTTTTTATCATCCAAGACCTCCATTAAGGGGAGGGGGGGGCACTTATATTGAATGGACTTTTAATTGGCACACGTTGGGATTTATTATTCACATAATTTTCAATCTCACTGCAATCTTTTTGGTGTCGACATGATACCATCATCTATATTTTACTCGGCTGGACATAAGTTTTGTATCACCAACTAACAATGGCACAACCAAAGTCATGCATAAAAAATGGCAAGTTCTCAAGTTGGATGCCTTCCATGTGGAGGGTGTCCTTGAAAGAAGGGAATGAGGAGATGGCATTTGAAGCTTTAACTTCATCATCCTCGTATACCTTCCTCAATCAAAATAACATAATAAGAAAGTTATCTCCAAAACCACACAACCAACAGGAAAGAAACATCAGTTGATATAACTAAGTACATAATAAGCACAACAAACAGATAAACTGAAAGTTAATGATATTTCTTCGTTGAAAGGACCTGAATCTTCAATTAAAAACACCAACAAACTTCAAAACATGATAGCCATCCAACAAATAAATTGCCAAAAATAAAGACGAAGCTAAAGATTATCAAATCCTGTTGCATAATTGCAACGTCCAATACTACCAGCAACAAATTTACTGACAATATGGGGCCATGCCCAAAACAAAGAAAAACATCTAAGGAAAAAAAAGAAGAAGAAGTGTACACTTAATAGGGCATTTGGGAGAGAATAGCGAATTTCCATTTGGTCGAGTTTGGAAGAATTCTCAAAAAAAAAAAAAATTTAAAAAATCTGCCAGTCAAATTTTGTTCTTGACGATTCAGAATTATTCTGTATAACTCAAGAAGCTAAAACTCCACAGCCCATCCCGTTGATACACATGCAGGCTAAAACAGAGAAAAGATCAGGCCTTTAATTGATGAAGCAAGCAACCGAACGTTGATTAGAAATTGGAAACGCCACCAAATGGCACCAGAGTGACAATCAGAAACTGCAGAAGGATCACCTAGTCCAGAATCCAACCAAGCAGGCAGTGCATCACCGAGCACGATCAAACGTAATCCACCAAGGTGATCAGCAGCGAGAATGATAGGAGTTGCTACAACAGCAGCGATACAAGCCGCTTTCTGCCAACCGCCGGCGGTGGCCGGGGAAGGATGGGGGGCAGACAGACTCCTATGATTCGACGCCGATCACGGAAACCAAATCCGGGTCTGCGCCGACCGCGTGATTCCGGCGGCTCAACCTCGGCTCCCAATCCCGGTTATTATTATTATTATTATTATTATTATTATTATTATTATTATTATTATTTATTTATTTATTTAAAGCCCCTGGTGGATTTTTTTCCTAATATTTTCTTTTTAAAAAAAGAACTGTTAGGCTTTGAAAAGGCCCAGTGGCTCTCTGTAATTCATAAAATAAAGAGTCGTTGAACCCTGAGAATAATATTTGTACTCTTCTATTATAATATTAATAAATTTTGATTTTATAATATAAACTCTAAATTGAATAAAGAGATTTAGAGATAAATTCTAATTAAATGACAAGATAAATTATATTAATTTAATGTATATTATTTTATTTTAATTAATTCAATCTCCTACTTTTTATTAGAGTGTAACTTTTGGTTCCCTTTATTTTATTAATAAGATTAGGTAGGTATATATATATATATATATACTATTTAAAAGCCTTTCATTAAGTAAACAAAAATAAATAAATAAACAAATAAAACACTATTAGTCTAAGTAAAAAAAAATCTAAGAATTATAAATTTTCAAATCAAATCTAAAAATTCGGCCTATGACCTTGGAAATGGTGGTTGAAATTTTCTACATGATCATCTTCAACATGACTACTTGATCAAGCAGGAGTTGAGTGATTAACAGTAGAGAGTAAGCCTTGTATTACCTGTAATGATCTGGTAAAAGCCTCCAGGGATCCTTGAAGTCGCATCTGTCCCATCGCTAAATGTGTAAAATAATGAGACTCCGCTGGCTCATCATTCTGATAATGTCTTAATCTCTTGAATCTCCACCTTCGTAGATCGTCGCGGGTCTAATACCTTTATGTTGCAATGCTCTGGAGTTGGCAGTTCTTTTAGAATTCTTCGATGACTCAGATGAATTCGACACTATACTGAAAGTTGCTCTCACATATGAACAAGAATATTGAGGAGAAAAGAAGAATTGGAGATATATTAATATAATGTGAATGAGATTATACTTGTTAGAAAATTTAAATTGTAAATCTAGTCTGAATCTCTTTTATCTTTTATTTTTTAGATTAGCAAGTTTGTAAATTAGATTTATATGGGTGAGAGGTATATAATCTAATGAACGGGTTTGAAGTGTTTTTTGAGCCGGATTATGAATCGTATAAAAATTCTATGAATATGATTCACACTTTAAAAACTCATCTCAATGATTCATTAATGTAGATTTATAGCTTAGTTGGTCTATGATATTCACTTACACGCTTACCCATAACTTCAAATTAAAATCAAAAGTTAACGTGCTAACCACGAAACATTAGTGCCATTAGTACTTATTCTACTTAATCAACTATTAAGTACTAATTAACTGTAATAACCGGCTTCATTGTAACCCTAGCCTTGCTCAAGGAATAAGTTCAAGGAATTGTATTGGGCTCATGTGTTTGACGGCCAGCTTGCTCAATAAAGTCCAGGTGCTGGGTGCAATTTAACTTTGTGTTGAAGAAAACTTTTAAAGTTTTGCAAATTGATCCACTTCTATGCATTATACCAAAGCTTGAATTGGTGCTAACCATAATTGAGAGAATCGGCCGAGTCGGATCGGACTCGGCCGATTTAAATCAGATCGGGCGCCGATCCGATTTCGGGGCCGAATCGGTCGGCCCCGAATCGGCAAC
>JAVDBV010002976.1:0-15936 GCA_032619315.1 Piper longum
TTTATAACGAGCCAAACTCAAGCACACCCCTGCTCGGTTCGGCTCGGCTCGTTTACACCCCTAGTTGGAAAGTGGGAGCAAGCCATAGAAAGGAGTTGAAAGGGCCAACCTGTGCATGAATCCATTGAGGAAGTTAAACCAGTACTGTACTACAATATGAACAGTAGTCGTGTTTTTTTTAACTTTCAGTTGTTAAATTTTTAATAATACTATCAAGGAAACAAACTTAACCTGTAGTTAAAGTAATTGTTTGTCAATTACAATATCATCAAGGCATCCAGCTCACTCATGATAAATGTAATGATCCACCTCATTATTGTAAACTTTTTGGTTTATTCTTGTCAACTGATCATCATATTGTTAGGTCATATTGTTAGGTAATTCTGGCTCTAATGTCACTATTGGGCCTTTTTATGTCTCCCAAAAGGCGACTTTAAATAGCTGTTATATGTCTCTCTTAATTCAAAAGTTAATTCAAAAAATAAAGTTTTCTTAATAGCATATATACAATACACCAACTCTTTCTACGACTGATGTGGGATAAACCTAACAACTCTCTTTCATACATCGGACTCTCCTTCACACATTGGGCGACCCCGAAATAATCATTATCTGACAAACTCTTCTTAAATCATTAAGTAGAACTCATTAAGGAAACTTTGACAATCGGCATAGGCAATACCAAATCTCATAAGATCGCAACTTTGGCTATGATACCACATATTAGGTACTTCTAGGCTTTGATACCACTGTTGGGCACGGGTTTCTCTTAATCCAAAAATTAATTCAATGAATAAAACTTTCTCATTAACCTATATACAAAACACCAATTCTTTCTATGACCGATGTGGACAAACCCATCACATATATCATTATAAATCAATTGGTGAAGAAAATAAATAGATTAAATTGTTTATGCCAGCATCTCTTTTGTGTTTAGGCCCTTTGGGTTCTTGTTTGTCTAGGGAAATCGACAATAATCTTTCTCCTTAATCGATTGAAAGGTTTTAAAAAGGTGAAGTCGGTGCATAAAGTCTAGTCATTGAAAGAGTGGGCTTGGCGACACCCGGGATCGACGCCATTAGAGACACTGAGTGGTTGATCATCCTGGTCATCCACAATGGGAACACACAGAGTCCCCATCGTCGGTGCTCCCAGGAGGAGCTAAAACTTTTTACTAATCGAAAATACACAAGTTTAGTAATCAAACCCATTTAGATGATTATTAGATGTAATGAGACCCATTTTATGTTGTAGATAGACCTTAATTATATAGATAAGCCCTTTTAAATAATAAAATAGATCATAACAATTTAATATTTTAGAGATGGCACGTGACTAACTGTGACCTTAAAGATAGATCTTAATTAAATAAAAGTTAAATATAATATTTTTTTAAGTTTTATTATAATTTGGTCGATTAAAACTCTTACTTTTTATCAAAAATTAATATTGAGACCCTCTTTTATTAATATTAAGAGTAGATATGCTATCAAGACTCCTTAAACGAAATGCATCCAAGACAAAGTGGTGTTCAATTTAGAACAATATTGAATACCTAATCAATCATAAAACAATCCTAGAACAGTAAGGTCAAGAAAAAAACAATAAAAAAAATTTCAAAAAAAGTAGAAAAGGGTAAGACAACGGTAATAATTAGGACTAAGTCAAACTTAGAACCTGCCCGAATGAATCTTGAACTTTTTAAAATAATGGTAAATTTTTCCTATTTATTTATATTCATATAACTTGAACTAAAGGGTGTTACTTTATAATACATACTTAATTTGAAAATTTTCCCTATTTATTATTAATAGTTATTATATAAAAACTTAGAGGATAATTTTATTCAAATTAAAAATCTTAAAAATTAATAAATTTTATTTATTTATTAAAATTTTACTTCTATTAAAATTATACTCATTAATACCTAATTAATTAAGATTATTACTTATTCTGAATGTATATAAAATTTAAATTATTTTTAATATTTGTATACAACCGTTGTTTTCTAAAGAGTTCATTACCGAAAATGAGGTTTTTTTTATATTACCGGGTGATGAAAAAATGAAGGCCAACTAATAGAAAAAGGGAATATTTTTTATAGTAATTAAATTACCCTTTAAAATAAATTTTTTTTTTAAAAAATTAAATGGTTACCGATACCAGCCATATTGATAGCTTGGCTAGCCTGAGAAGGCCGACAAATTAATTTTTTATAATTTATAATTTATTTTTAATTTTTAAGTGAGAGTGTTTTAAACAATTTATATTTTTCATTTTTTTGATAATTAAACCTAATTTTCATAACATTTCGTAATACCAATTTTTTTTCTATTTTTAGTAAAAAACTATTTTCTATAAATAATTTATTTTTGGCCGGTCGTTAAAGATAGGACATTACGTATCACCTGACACAATCGGAGACTAGCGTCGTCAGATGTCGAAGACGAACACTTAACCTACTGAAATCGAGGGGGACCCATGTTGGCGAGGAATTGACTTCTGCTCCCAACTATCGCCCTTGTCGTCTCCACCACCTCTTCGCCTTTGATCCAACTCCTCGTGGTAGCTCAATGAAGATCGGCATCGTCGGCTTCGGCCCCTTCGCGCAGTTCCTCTCCAAGAAGATGGTACAGCAAGGCCACCTCCTCACCGCCACCTCCCGCTCCGACCACTCCCTCCTCTGCTCCCGCCTCGGCGTCCATTTCTTCAGGTCCTCCCATTCATACACTTATAACCATATATACTCCACCACAGTACCATTCAATTATGTTTTTGCATGGCCAAGATTGATGCCCAATTCATATATACATAAGTCGACTTATGTATATGTTGCTAGAGTCATCCAATCTGTCCATTTGTTTTTATGTTGCTACAATTTTGATGCACGCTGTGGCACAAACAGGGAGATGAGCGAGTTCTTGGGTGCGGACAATGATCTGATCATACTTAGCATGTCTATTTTGTCTATGGAGGAGGTGGTTGCTGATTTTTCCCTCGATGCGCTCAATAAACCCACTTTATTTGTTGATGTCTTGTCGGTCAAAGAGTACCCAAGAGATGTTCTTCTCCGAGTATGCATTGATCTGCTCATCATCTGTTTCGATGTTGTGTCTGTTGTTGGGTTTTGGTTGTGCGATCGGATCAGTGACAATGGTTGTGCAGAAGCTGCCGGAGGAGTGCGATCTGCTGTGCACACATCCAATGTTTGGTCCGGAGAGTGGGAAGGATGGGTGGGAAGGCCTGCCGTTGGTGTATGACAAGGTTAGGATCAGACAGCATAGCTTGTGCCAAGAGTTTCTCGATATATTCCACAAGGAGGTAATGAAGGAATCAAAGAAAAAGATTATCTTGCCTTACTACCTATTAAAGATTTATGTAGAATTCGAACATAATCTGGTAGTTTTATACTTTTGCCCATGGATGTATTGTCAGTAGGGTTGCAGGATGGTGGAGATGACGTGCGAAGAACATGATAAGTTGGCAGCCAAGACACAATTTCTTACACATACCATTGGCAGGTAACCATGCCTTTGCATGAGCAGAGTCGTCGAATTCCAAGTCCAGAATCCTCTATAATTTGTGTTTGTGTTGGCTTAGTGTGAAATTTATGGTTGTGGGTGTGCTGGGAGAGAAGTGTTGAGGTTATGGTAGGTGTTAGCAGGTAGTGCAGATGTATATTGACACTATGCTTTGGTAGTGAACCAATGGAAGCATTGAATGGTCTGATCCCAAAGTGAGATGGACCTAAAATTTGCTATTGATTTGAAGGTGGAATTTCTATTTTTTTTCCAAACAGAGTTCTTGCAGAAATGGAGATCGAGCCCACCTCCATTGATACAAAAGGCTATCAGTCTCTACTCCAATTGGTAATCACTCAGCTAGTTTCCTTTCCTCACTATAGTTGGATGAGAAAATTTGATGTGAAAAAAATAAATTATTTTTTTACCATTGGTTACTCTTTGATTGCAGAAAAATAGTACCGAGAAAGATAGTTTCGACCTATATTGTGGACTATTTCAGCATAACAAGCATGCCAAACAAGAAGTACGTTTTTTTCCATATATTGTAAATAAAGTATAAATTTGATCCCTAACAGGGCGGGTGTTTGGTTATAATAGAAAATTTACTATAAAATCTTTAGAAAATTTTGTCACAATTTTTCTTTCGTTACAATTATAAAAAATAATGGAGCTTCAAATTATGTTTGGCAGGGGAGAGGGAGAGGGAGAGGGATGAGCATTAGAAAAAAAATATGACCCTTTTTTTTTCTAATGTTTTGTCATTTGTGAAGGTTTCTAGAAACAGTCTTTCCCACATTATATTTTGCCAACATTTTGCAAACACATTTTTTATCCATTATCATTACCGCTTTGTATTTTGGCCATAAATGGGCACAAAACAACACAATCAAATGCCCTACAAGCATTTTACAGTTTCATAATAGCGAATTAGGTGGAGATTGGATTCTGAAACTTGGCTGACAGATGATGATCTTGGTTGCAGTTAGAAAAGCTGGAGTTGGCTCTTCAAACGGTGAAGGCAAAACTTACAGAGACAGCAGATAGCTGATGCCTTAAAAAGTTGTGATTTTAGTTTTCAAGTTCTTTTTTGGAAATTTTTTCCCCCAAGGTAATGTACCTGTCATGTATACATGGCATCAAACATTCAGATTTTTGAGGTTCTTTCATGGGAGAAACAGAAGATGCTTGCGTTCAGTTTTGCAGCAATGCGCAACTACAAGCTTGATAAAAACAAGAAGATGTTTATTTTGTCACTTCCAAGCATTAGAAAATAAAGAAATGGTCACTAAGTTTGATGCTATAAATCGTTCACAGCAAATACAAACAGCATATAATAATGAATTAATTCTAATACCACTTTCAATGTGAAGTGAATGGAAATAGACATGAATAAGGTTTTCTTTTTTTCCAATTGATTAATAAATTAGTTACTGACTGTTTTGCATGCATTTTACACACAGCTGCTAATCATTTTCAGATCCAAGTTCAACAGATGGTAATTGCTACAACTTCGCCGATAATTTGTCACCATACTTCGAAAAAATGATGTTACAACATCCAACATTATTCTACAGGACATGCTACAAGGTCAGAATAAACAGTAAATCTTCCCTTCCTAAAATCGGGAAGAATCCTACTTCATTATTTTCAAATTCCTCTGCCAATGTCTTTGACTCTTAACTATGAGGTTTTTGCACCCTTCTTAAACTCAACTGAATTTTAACAAACGTTTCATATCTTGCACTTGTCCAAGAACCAAAAACGTATGAATCACCAGCCATGAATGGATCACCTTCTCCGAGATCAGCAATTATAGTTTCTAATTCAGACAATTCTTCATGGAAAGTGAAGTGTTGAAATATCAGGTTTCTTACAGACAACATCTTTGATGAAAACATAGCTCCCCTCTGCACCAGGCACCTATTACAAAAATTCATACGAGACTAAGTATTACAAATATTAACAGTTGAGGAAGGCGAGTATAATGAACATAAGCTATCAGTAATAACGTCACTGTAACTTACTTGGCCTTTAACCCACATCAGGTTCCTCTGGGGTTATATATTGTAAATCAGAACATTTTTTACTGCGCAGCTTCCCATCCATACGCCTGGCATTTTTTACCTTTAAAACACCTAAAGCACAAATCATAGAGGCAGTTAGCATTTTCTGTGCCCACCATCTCATGAACTTAGCAGTCACAAACAAAAATTTCAAATATTTAACATTTGATAACTATTCTTGCGCTTTTAAGGTGGAACCATGGGGGACTGTAAGCTAGACGATGAACTACATTTAACCAAATAACAAAAAGAAGCACCCAACCAGAAAGCCACCTACAAACTGTCAGTACTATGTAAGCCATTACCATGCGGATTCCAAGATCTATCATCTAATTATCGATACTTCTGTTCTTATCTGACTGGCCACTTGAGTTTAATTGCTCCAGAAGTTTACATGGAAAATGCTCAAGCAAATATGACAAAAACAGAGTGCAATGTGTATCAGATTAAAAAAATACAAAAAGAAAGAATGATTCGTAGTCACAAAAGCCAAAGTCGTGTGGACGTACCTTCCCAGCATCATCTCTCTGCCCAGTAGAACCAATATGTTGATGAGTCAAAGATGTTCCATGACTTGCAGGCATCCCTTTAACTCCCCATCTTTTCATTCCGCCCTGGAAAGATATAAAAGAGAGCAATAGAATACTGTTATGAGTGAAAACATCATTCAACACGAATAAAAATATCAATTGTCAATTATGTTTATCTTTTCCTGCATTAATGAAGTAGCAGAGAGCGGTGTTCTTATACCATCACGAGGCAACAAAATGAAGTTATACTTAAATATCTCCTCGAAAGTGTATTTCTTCTATATCTCTTCTGCGAGATGACTTCTCAATCAATTTTTATAGCCATGTTTAATTCACTGGGATCAATGAATCACCATTGTAGGTAGCAGTCGATGGGTTAAACGTGACATTTAAATGAGCGTCTCGTTACATTATTTAAATACAAAAAAAAAAACATACAAAAATTTTAATATAAACAAGAAAAGTAATTTAGTCCAGCAAAATGGATTCTTTATCTCTATACCAGCTACTGATAAAATTTATTTTTTTCTTTCCACAATTTAAAGTCACTCGAGTTGTTGGACAGTGAAACAAAGGAAACAGGAACAAGAGGCTAATTCCTGCTTCCATGATTGAATCCTTCCAGGAATTAACCGTCTTTAAGATGTATGAGTACCTAAGGTTTCAGATTATCTTCTGTAAAGTGTTCTGCAAAAGTTACAAACTCTTTCTCTTCAAGGTTAACCGAATATCTCTGTGCTGTAATATTCCCAATACTAAATTGCCTATGGAAAACATAGCTAGCATATGCAAAGACTTTAAATACACTCTCTGCGATAAAATGACACCAATTCAATACAGTTACACAACTGTTTTGTCTATAACCCTAAATTAATAGAAAGATAAAAATTTCTAAATCCATAAAAAATTGTTGAGTCAAGTCAAAACATCTAAAATGCCAAAGGAGATGAAATAAGTACACACCTGAACCTTTTCCATGTGAGATTCCTGTGACAGCCACATACTGCCCAGGAACAAAATGCAGAACACTAATAGGAGTTACCCACAGGAAGTAGCGCATCTTCTGATACAGGAAACTCCTTCAACTTCCGCTTCAAAGGGACACCTAGAGTCAAATGTTTCGATTTTTTCTGCCCAGCCCCTATCTGGCTAGCTCCAAATTAATAGTTCAAAGCTAGGTAAAATCCTATCCATATTACTCCCTCAGAACATCACCAAAAAGAAGACAATTTTATAAATCTCATCTCAGAGTCCAGTTGCACAAGTATGATACTTTCCAGATCCATGATCTAAACAAAACTGTCTAGCGTTAGTGTTTGGTAAATCAATTGTAAAAAAAGATGTATTTAAGCTATGAATGGTGGTGTAACAAAAGCATTACACCCCAAATCAATTAAGTTTCTACATCTCTTCTTATTATCTTCATCTATACTCTAGTCTTCATCCTCATTTCTTATCATTCAAATGTCTATCTTCTCTATTTGTATTTTTTTCTCCCATTTCTTCTTTGCCATCAATAATACACAGAATAAAAAATGCATCATACTACAAAGAGAAAAAAACTTCTACCACACCAGTTACACATGCATCCACCAGTGATCAAACAAGCATGTAACAGTACTAAAAGCAAATTGCATAACCAAGTAGGTGCATTTTAAGCCATGAGTTGTGATGCAACAAGAAAGTTACACCCCACATAAAATGAATTGTCTAATGCTTATTTCTCTTCCCCTCAAATTTCTTGTTCCTTCCATTTCTTCTCATTCAAATGTCTATTTCTCTCTAATTGTATTCTTTTTCTCCGATTTCTTGTTTGCCATCAATTATACACAAAACGAAAACCACATCATACAACAAAAAGAAGACAACTTCCACCACACTAGTCACAATGCATTCACCAATAATCAAACAAGCATATTATAGTATTTAAAGTAGATTGCATGATCATGATGTATTTTAAGCCATGGACAGCTTGACTAATAGTTATTTATAGACCAGTGGCACTCGTTAGTGACGTTTTTCCTATTATTATGTAGGTCTGGTGATCCCGAGTCGATTTTGGTGGGAGGATAAATAAATACTACACACACTTGAGCTCAGTGCAATTATTTTTGTTTACACTTTTACTTATATTTGATGTATTTTTTACGCGTATTCAACGATGCCTTTCATTCTCCTGACATCAAACAGGTTACTTCGATTTATATTATCATTTGAGTCTTATAAACTATCTGGTGTCACGCAAAGCTCATCATAATTGTGCCAATACGCTTGGAGCTTAGACTATAGGTACATTAGGACTTTTCTCAGATTTACCGTTTTACTCTTTTGGGATTTGATTTTCACATAGTAGGACGTGTTAAGTGGCTATTTCATTAGACCTCATTTAACGTGTCATTTAGACGTATTTTACTTTCATGATTAAAAATCATCGAGGATGAGATCTCTCATATTGTTTTCAAACTTAGCTCCATCCTATTTTGCCTTCAACGAGGCTCATATTATTCCCTTTTCAACCTCATATATAATTTTTTTATCGAGTTTTTTATAAGCTGAGAGTTAGTGAATTTGGTTTTACATGTACCGTGAGCCGGCGCATACATAGGCTGCAACGAGTTCTGGATTAGTGAGAGAGTTGTTCTATTTCTGAGGGGGGTTAATATTTCTAAGTCTTGAGTTTCTTCACACCGAGAGAGGTGTAGAGTAGACAAATATTTTTATGTATAATGCATGTCTAAAATTGTGGTATCAGAGGGTAGTGAAGGCAATTGCATTAGAATACTTGATCCTTGTGCTTTGGGCCAGGAGTTATATGGAGATATGGAAAGGGCTTAGTTTATATGATTTCCCTCGAGAGTGCGACCAATTATTGTTGAGAGAGGTGTTTGCCAAGAGTGGGACAACACAAGTTCAGTTTGGGATGTAATTGAGTATAGAGCTTGATGGCTCCTCAATAGATGCCTTGTCAGTGTTTCTATAGAGATTATATATGATTTTTCTTTTTCAAGGAATATCAGATTTTACTTTCTAATTTATATTAGTTATTTTTCAAACCAATATAATTTATTACTGATATTTTTTATTATATATGTAAGTCTTTTGGTCTTATATATTGGGTTGGCTTGGTGGAAGAAAAGAAGACAGCTACACAAACTTGTCCTCAGTGCATCGTTATTTTCTTTCATTCTTTATCTAGATTTGATGGGTATTCATATATATTTAGTTGAGTATTGTTTGTACATTAACAATATCTTCTTCTTTTTTCAAGATGTCAAATGGATTATTTCAATCAATTTATCATTCGAACAGTACAAATTTATTAATTTAAACATGACTAAATTTAATCGTAACACTTATAATCCAGTTGGTAAGCCGGAATCAAGGTGTTACACTATTGATCGGGTGAAACAAACTAAAAATGGTATATTTGAAATTATAATTTGTACGTATATACGGTATTAAATACACAAGCTATTCTACATTGAACTTTGGAGCCCATCTTTATTACATAATTGATTAATAATCTTCAATAACAGCTTTATCGTTAACTTTATGACATTAAAAAAAGACAGCATTGTCATTTTATACTTAGGGAGATGAGGCCAAGTGTGTGGCACCATCAATGCCTCGAAATCATTAACCAAAGCTCCGATGATTTATTATTAATTAAATAACACAAGAAAATCAGCCCATAGTTTACCTCCTCGCGATTCATCTCCAACGAGTATTCATCTTATCTTCCATTGACGATATTACCCCTCACCCGCACTTGCGTTTTCTTATTCTCTTAGAATTTTTCGTGATTTATCCAAATTGTATTTCTTTTTATTATTGGCTGCCCTTTTGTTTGGGATTTTTCGTAATTTATTATATTTAGAAATTTTACTTTTTTTTAATGAGCATAAAATTAATTTTAACATTCTCATACACCTTGTATTGTCTGTCAAAATCATATAAGTATAGAATTTTAATTATTTTATGCAAAAATAATTTATAAATATATAATTTAATAATAGCTCGGATAATATTTTCATTATTAAGAAAATTTTAATAATAATATAACAGATATTTAATATCTAGTTTAGTGACTTTAACTAAAATTATAACTTTTGAATCCGGACGATGAAAGTCACGGGAGACATCCAATTATTTTTGAGAAAATAACCAATTAATTCACATTAAAGTCGCCCATGTAAAAAAATCCACTTAAATTGATACTAATTTTATCGCTATATATATATATATATAACCCGAAAAGTCATTCTTAAAATAAGTAGGAAAAACTTTCGGATCTTGAAAAAATTATGTTCTTCAAATTAATTTATTGAACTAAATAAAAAAAAAAGCACCAGCCAAACTTAACATAATCGAGAAAATCGACAAACTGGAGGGGCATTTCCATGCTCAAACATCATCCACTTCACCTACAAAACGCCAAACCATCCTCACTCTCGTCACAACCTCTTTATCTACTTCGTCGATCGTCGCCCTTTTTCTCAAAAAAAAATCAGACCGACCTCCTCCTCAGAGTAGCAATCATGGGCGTCATGGCGGCCGGGCACTCGTCGACTCTCAACCCGCACGCCCCGATCTTCGTTCCCTGGTCCTACCGCGCCGTGGACGACTACTCCCCCGAGTGGTGGGAGCTCGTCCGCTCCTCCCCTTGCTTTCGCGACTACTGGCTCTGCGAGTGCTTCCATGACGACGCAGCTCCTCATGACTTGGACGACGTCCTCGAATCCGTCGTCTTAGCCGACGCCGAGGCAGCGTTCGATGGCCACCAACGTATACATATATATACTATTATTACTGGCTAGCTAGCAGCTAACTCAGTTCCATACATATATTTGATATGTTGATCAGCTTAAGTGATAGATTGATTGATATATAGTGTTATGCTTGGTGAAGGTCGTAATTACTGGGTTTTTTGGGTGAAATTGGGCAGAGGAGGAAGAGCAGGAGAATGGTGGGAAGAAGTTGGTCTCGGTGGGGGCGTTGAAGTGGCGGAAACCGAGAGCTGGGGAGGCGAAGCCGCGCGGGCACATGGAGAAGGTGCCCAAGATTGTGAGCGTGAAGGTCAGCCCCAGGCCGATCCAGCAGCCACGTTGAGGATTGGAGATGATGAAGGAGAAGAAGAATGCCCAACAGATCTGCTTTTGCACATCTCAAATAGATTTGTCTCTTTTGAGTATGCCTATCTATCTTCGATTCACTATCGTCGTTGTTGCTGTTCGCTTGTGTTTGTTCTTTTTGCTTGGTATGTCTCTCTCATCTTTTGTACACGATGACTTTAAATGATCTAGTAAGGCTACTTGTTATAAGCTCTGATGGTTCATTCTTTATGTGTGCCTAATTCTTTATTTGACGACCATTATGCCATGCACCCCACCCCGAACATGAAATTGTTTCGCATGATGATGGGTAGGTCAAATGTTCCAATTCCAATAACAAATAAATAATATAGCTCTCGTTAGGGGACAAGGCCAGAAGATGCAAGCAGCTGTTTTAAGACTTTGATCAACCAATCGAAGTGGTTTTCTTTGATTAGAGACGCATCTAGTGCGATCCACCATCCTAAATTTAGCAATCTTGGCCGGAGAATGTGTTTCTACCATCTTGATGAAACAGCCTTTTCCTAGTGTCAACATCTAGAGTTCCAGTAAACCCACTTCACCGTTATCCTTCAGGAAAGAACTGTGGGAATACTATCCAAGTAGCCTGTTAAATTCTAATAAACGTTTCTAGTCAGCTATATGGCAATGAACATTAATAACGAACAAACCCGTAACATGAATAAACTAAGAACATAGTTACATTTATAATAAGGAGAAGAAATTCATTGGAAAAACACCGTAATCAGAATGGTGGCCTCCACGGCAGAAAATATTTGTGGATCGTACATCTGGTCATAAAATACTTAGTTCTTGTTGCTTTAGTCACAAAAGTTGCTCAACTTCATAAACCACATACTCGTCAGAGTCCACTTGTCATCGAATTTTTATCAGCAATTTCTACCTAACAATGATAAAAGCCAATGATCAACGAGGGAGAAAAGCCACAAACTCCTAAAAGACACATTTTATTTGTGTTAATCTCAAAAGCTCAATGATATTTTAGCGCCAAGAATCTGAGTTTTTAAAACGTATGGGTAAAAATAAAGGAAAGTTATTTGAATCCAAAAGCAAAATGATCTCCATTAGAGGAAGGATAAATGCTTGTCTTACCTGATACGGTTTATCCCTCCATAGTAGCATACAGCCACGAGTTTCCAAGTGTTCAATCACAGCATGAGAGAGCAAGGATTTAAAGGTTACATGCAACTTCACTTTTGTAAGACTTCCACATGCAAGCAGGGCAGCAGTGAGACCTTTTGGTGTCAAGCCCTTTACATGCAGTATGGTCATGTTCTGCAAGCAGCTTACGCTGGCAAGGGCAAGGATGCCGACGTCAGTAATCGAGCAATAGGACAGGTTTACCTGCAAAATCGACGTTCAAGATTGCTCTGTTACAGAAATCCAATATTTTCTGCATTTATCAGGATAAAGGGTAAAGAAAGAGAAGGCTTACTTGTCTTAAATTATGAGAAAACCGTGCAAGTGGAAGCATCCCAGCATCATCCACTTTTAAGCACTTCTTTACATCTATTCTTGTCACTTGCTTGCATCCCATGGCAAACACAGTGAGCCCTGCAGATGATATTTGTGGACACCCGCGAACTTCAAGTGTGGTTAATTTTAAGCATTTTGATAACGACATTAAGGAGTCATCTGTAATTTCTGTACAGTATGCCAGATTAATTATCTGCAGCTGATGGCAACCATTGGCTATCGCAACAATGCCAGCATCAGTTACTCCATCAGACCTGAAGAAATAACTCATCAGTTTGATCATTTTGATAAGATGTTGCACATTATTTGCGCGTATTCTTATCTGCTGCACAGCAGAACCCAAGTTTAATTGCATGAGCAAAACCCCAAAACAAACATATGAATACATTATAAGAAGTACGAAAAAACCTCTCTACATGCTTATAAGAAGTTTGTAGTTAACACCATTGCACATAGCAATGACTAAAAAAGAATCGTTTGTCAAGAATTGACACCATAAATTCAAGACGTATTTCAGATGTAAACGTGTTTAAAATTTTTAATAATGAAATTTACAGTGACATCATAGATTGAGAAACATTGTGACTATAATATACTAACAGTTCAGCTGCGATAATTTCTCATATAGCAGATGTAAATTTCTACAAATTTTAGGTCTTATCCTCACATTTATATTAACTAAAAAAAACAAGTAGTCAATGGGCACAAGACCATAGAGGCTATACCTGTACAAATCTATCTCTTTAAGCTTTTGGCAATGTTTCCCTACATGAACAAGGCCCAAATCCGCAATGTTTAAACATATTCCAATCTTTAGACTAGAAAGATTATAGCATTTTGAGATGGACGTCAGCCCTGCTTGGGGGAAAAAGAATCAGTATTAAGATGTAATTATACAAAGATGCAATCACAATCAACTTTTGGAGTATAAAGGATTCCTATTTTCAACTAATTCAGCCTAAAATGAAACACCACCTGCGTTGTCAATTTCATTATCTGTGACATCCAATTCCTCCAAGGACGTACAATACAGACCAAGTGAAGTGAAAGAGTCTTTGGAAACTGAACTACAAGATTCCATCCTCAGAGAAGTCAGCTGAGAACAGGAAGTGATTCTAGCCACAGAAAACTGAGTTATTTGGCGGCAACATGTAATGTCAAGTTTTTTAAGCCCCTTAAGTTTTATTAGAAGGTCTGAAAGACCTTCATCTGTCACTCCTGAGCATTTACTTAGACTAAGTTCCTGTAAAGTGATACACCAATCACCAATAGCTTTCAATCCAGCAGTTGTCACACGACATCCGTCAAATTTTAAAGATTTTAAACTAGGTAGCTGTCGCAAGGCATTGGAAAAAGCAAGAGTTACCTGGAAACGGAAAAAGAATAAAGTTTAGAAACTGAATGGTACAAAAAACAAAAGATCACAATCCTAAAGAAGAAGAAGCAATTAATTACAGGAATGCAGTCTGGGAGAGTGAGCTGGTGCAATGAATGAGCTCCATTTGTCAGAGACAAGATGCCATTATGACTCACATTGGACAAGCTCGACATGTTAAGCGTCTGTTGGGAATACAAACATACAGTCAAATTTTTCATAAAAAATAAACGAAGGGAGAAATTCTATCTATATAACTTACACAACTATGTACAGCTTGCCCACACAAAAACAGCAACAAAGAAACTAAAAATATTGAAACACCAACTACAAATCACTACTTGAAACATTAGAAAAGCATTACCTTCAAGGACTTACAGCCGTGCTTCAAAGTTGTAAGTGCCTTGTTATTGATTCCGATGCAACCTTGTAGTATTAGATTTTCAAGATGAGGGAGCTGTAATATGGTAGGAATACATTTTTTTGTGACCTGCAAGATATACCAATTTGCAAATTTCAACAAAACCAAATAAGTCGAAAAAGGAAAAAGTAAAACAGCAGTACCAACTTATACCATCTACTCTTATAATACTACATTTAATGATACATAGTACCAATACTAACACACGATGGCCTCAATGCAACCATCCAAAAATCAGAAAACAGGTAGACTTCAAGCACCATGAGCATTCCAATCATACACATCATGCACATTTACCCGAAAAACTGAAGAACAAACGGACCTCCAAGAGAAATACATGAAAGTACCATTAGAATACAAAAGAAAAACATGGCCCTTACGTTTACAGCTCCTATGACCTCCAACTCTCCATTCATCAAAACAACATACCAATTAATAATCTTTGGTTTTTATCAAACCCTAATAAGATCACTACCATTTTCAAAGCAAACAAAGAGCATCCATTGTCACCTGCACATAGGGGAAAGATCCATTATTTCCCATGGCCTCCAACTCCACCATTCACACCTCAACTACATTCTAGGACTCCGTAGCTTTTTACTAATATTAAGAGATCAAAACTTATAAGATCACAACCATTGTCAAAAGCGAACAGACAAAAAATGCATCCATCATCACCTGCACATAGGAAAGATCCAAACTTCGGAGCTCCTTGCACTTAACAGCAACCAATCCAACGCCCATGTCCGTCAAACCGAGACACCATTTCAAGCAAATCAACCTCAACCGCTGGCACCCCACCGCGACACACCCAATCCCCAGATCGGTGATCAGCTTGCACCTCGCCAGCCACAGCCGCTCCAAGCACCTCGCCCGCGAAATCGCGGAGGCGGCGGCATCGGTCAGCTCCGTGCCGTTCGACAGGTCGATCTCCACCAGCATCCCGCAGCCAACGGCGAGGGTGGCCAGGCCGGCGTGGGAGAAGAGCTTGGACCTGGAGAGGTCGACGGCGAGGAGGGTCCGGGAGCAGAGGCGGGCGGCTGCGGCGAGGACCCGGTCGGAGACGCGGGGGGAGAGGGAGAAGTCGAGGCGGCGGAGGGAGCGGTAGCGGCGGGCGAGGAGGGCAGGGAGGAGGTCGGGGCGGAGGGGGCGGAGGGTTTTGCGATGGCGGGACTCGGCAGCGTAGAAGGCCTTGCAGGCCATTGAGAAGGACTTCTTGTCCGCCGGGTTCTCGTCGAGGAGGTCGAGGATGGTGTGGAGGAGCTCCTCGTTGAGGGCGTCGGCCATGGATGGGGACCTTGAATTGGGGGGCGGCGATGGAAGAAAGCTTCGATCTTTGGGGTGGGGTTGATGGGTAGGGAGCCCGGGCGCCATTGTTGCAGGTTTGGAGGTCTGCGCGTGTGCGTGTATTG
>JAVDBV010002977.1:0-12131 GCA_032619315.1 Piper longum
CCTCCTTCGCGGCCTTGCCCGCAATGCCCTCCCCGCTCACGCCCTCTCCCTCTATCTACGCCTCGCCGCCGCCGGCGAACCCTCCCTCCGCCCCGACAACTTCACCTACGCCTTCGCCGTCTCCGCTGTTTCCGCCGGCGGTGGATCCCCCATCCCCGGCCGGCTCCTCCACGCCCACTCCGTCGTCAGTGGCTTCCAAGGCGACACCTTTATTGGGTCGGCGTTGGTCGGCTTCTACCTCAACTTCTCTGAGGTGAGCAATGCCAATAAGGTGTTCGATGGAATGTCTGATCGGGATACGGTCGCGTGGAACGCCTTCGTCTCCGGTCTTGCGAAAGGTTGCAACTTTGTGCCGGCATTGCAGGTTTTCCAAAGAATGGTGTTTTCAGGGGCGCGGTGCAATTCGACTACGTTGGCCTCGGTTCTACCGGCGGCGGCGGAGCTGCAAGAACTTGATATGGGTGGGATGGTGCATTGCTTGGGAACGAAGGTGGGGCTCTGCAATCATTCATTTGTTGTCACGGGTTTGATCTCGGTGTACTCGAAGTGTGGGGAGATTGGTGATGCGATGGCTGTGTTTGGACAGATTGATGAGCCGGACTTGGTTGCTTGGAACTCCATGGTTTCTGGGTGTGCTTTTGTTGGGGAGATTGAAGCTTCTCTGGATCTTTTCCAAAGGTTGCAAATTTATGGTCTGCGGCCTAGTTCAAGCACGCTTGTTGGGCTGATCCCGGTTGCCTCCTTCTCCAAGCATATTCATCTTGCTTTGTTGCTTCATGGGTTCTCCATTAAAGCTGCGTTTGATGCGAATCCTCTTGTAGCAACCGCCCTTGTGACGATTTATGCGAGACTAAATGAGATGGAGCTAGCTAGGAGGCTATTTGATGAAATGCCGGTCAAGAACTTGGCTTCCTGGAATGCCATGATTTCAGGTTATTCTCAGAATGGCCTTTCGGAGCTTGCGATTGATCTCTTCCAACAGATGCAAAAATGTGATGTTCGACCAAATGCAGTCACCATTACCAGCACCCTTTCGGCTTGTGCTCAGTTTGGTGCTCTCGGTGTAGGAAAATCGATTCATGATATGGTGATAGAAGGGCAAGTTGAGCCTAACGTGTACATCTTCACCGCTTTGATTGATATGTACGCAAAATGCGGTAAACTTGAAGAAGCTAGGAGAATTTTTGATGAAATGCCTGAGAAGAACATCATATCTTGGAATGCCATCATTTCTGGATATGGTGTGCATGGGCATGGCCGAGAATCATTGAAACTCTTCGACAACATGTTGTCTTGCAAGGTAGAGGCTACAGGCGTCACCTTCCTATCAGCGTTGTATGCTTGCAGCCATGCCGGATTGAAAGATGAGGGCATGAAGCTCTTCCAATCCATGACTGTTGACCATGGCATCCAACCTGGCCCCGAGCATTATGCCTGCATGGTGGACCTCCTTGGCCGAGCTGGGGAGCTTGAGCAAGCTTTGGAGTTCATCGGCAAAATGCCTATTGAGCCCACTGCCGGCGTCTGGGGTGCCCTCTTAGCTGCATGCATGAAACATAAAAACACTAGCTTGGCACGTCTGGTTGCAGACAATCTCTTCAAACTAGAACCACAAAGTGCTGGTTACTACGTGCTGTTGTCGAATATATACTCGGCAGATCGAGATTACCAAGAGGCAGCTAAAGTTCGTCGGTTGGCTCTGAAGAGAAATGTGGCCAAGACGCCAGGGTACAGTTCAGTTGAAGTGAGCAATAGCTTGCATGTGTTCACGTCTGGAGATACATCGCATGAGAAGTCAAGGGAGATATACTCAGAACTGGAAACCCTGGCTGCAAAGATGAGGGAGGCTGGGTTTAAGACTGAAACAGATGCAGCACTCTATGATGTGGAGGAGGAAGAGAAGGAGAACATAGTTAAGGTCCACAGCGAGAAGCTTGCAATAGCATTTGGGCTGATAAGTACTGAACCTGGATCAGAAATTAGGATCATGAAGAACCTCAGAGTTTGTTTTGATTGCCATACTGCGACCAAGTTTATATCCATGATTACCAAGAGAGCAATTGTCGTGAGAGATGCAACAAGATTTCACCATTTCAAGGATGGGTCGTGTTCTTGTGGAGACTACTGGTAGGGATTTTTTCATTGCACTTCACCATTGTCGTCCTCAACCTTGCATGGCGGGTGGCATCCAAATTCTTCTGGTATTTCAGATTCATTGCGATCAGGCTGGCTGTTATTTTTAGTTCAAGCCAGACAGATTATGTACACTAATAAGCTTCTACTCCAATTCTTGATCTGTTTCTGCAAATAATGATGTCCATGATTATATCACTTCCATGAAAAATTGCTCTAGTAAAAACAAAAGGCTTTACAAGGTAGTCTTTACTAGCTTGGACACTGTTGGATTTCTCATAGAAACAGGTAAAATGGAATGCACAGTAAATAAATTCGTCAAACTGTGGCGGTAGCTTCAGTAACTGTTTTCTCGTTTTTCTTGACTTGCTCCTGTGGGGCTTTTTGTTGAATTGTTTTGTTGGGTACCAAAACAATGTAGATGTTTCGTTCCCTGAAGTTCTTGCTTTCCTCCGTTGCAAGCTATGTAGGCCAAAAAAACAAACAATATCATTCCCATTATGAAACAAAAAATAAAAAAACAAATAACAAAAAAAGGGTTCCCATGCTTGTCCAAAAAAATGTCCAAGTTTTCCAGAAGTTTAGAGATTGCCTTCAAAAAAGGTTCTCGAACTGAATTTTCAGCATAGAAAAGGAAGAAAAAGCACCTCCCCGACATCATCTTGGAAGCGCTTGATAAGTTCAATTGCAATATTTCTGAACTCGTTCTCACGTCCTTTCAAGTTCACTATGACTTTAACCTGCATAAATCAACAATACAATCCTGATTTCTTACTGTAGAAAACTCCTCAGATGCTTAGATAACAGAGTAAACCTTGTCGCCATCCTTGAGAAACTTTTGGGCAGCCCTTAACCGGACCGAGTAATCGTGGGAGTCAATATTATACCTTCAAACAGATTATAAATATATAATGTGAAAACTAGGAAAAGATCCACTACCATTGTAGAAAACTGCAACACAATCTGATCCAAGAATGCAATGCATGGAATTTTTTTTTAACAAAGGAATGGTAGCTTTCAAAGTCACAAAGTGGGCATATGGTTTAACAACAGAATGAGGAGGATTTCAGTCACAACAGCTCCTCCAAAATTTAATATTTAGGCTTTATTTTCTAAAAGCAGAGCTTGAGACAAATCGTATTAACATCAAACAAGTACTAATGACAGCATCAATGCAATGAGAAAATATCATGTAGTGGTATTAAATTAGCATCATGGATATAATCAGAGAAAACTATATCTTCATATGAAAAGCACAAATTCAAATGTTTATCAAGAGTAATGAAGAAATACAAGTCATAAGAAAGAGGTGTTCAGCTAGCATCAATTTGAACACTCGTAGATGCATCCTAGGTACATAAGACTTACTTCTGAAAAAGAAAAAAATATGATACTTAATTGACTCAAGGTATCAAAATGCAATAAACCAAAGTTCATGGGTGGTCATCCTCGAAAAAAAAATGAGGTTCACCATCAAAATCCTGCAAAATTGCAATCTCTTCGGTATAGATGAGCTGTGTATACGTTAATACACAGCAATTCCATATGGCTAAAATCTTCCCTAATGCTTAACCATCTGCTGTGAAATTGTCACTAACAATTTGTTATAAGAAATTCGGTTTCTTTTGGTAGGTATTAGTTTAATTTGGTTGATATCCATTCTTGACCTTGACCTTATTAGCTTAAGCTTTTTGGTAAGCTCTTTTGAAGATACCAATTTTCCTTTCCACCATCTTTCCAAACGTGTGCCGTAAATGAATTATGCGAGCTATTATATCAATATGCCTAACACTTTCTGCTCTCACAAAACTTCTTCCTCCCTTAAGGAAAGGGGTAAATCTTCAAAATTAATAAATGAGCCTAAATCTGAAGAGATTTAATTTGAAGTTATTTAAAAAATCTTAATTACCATATATACATTTATCAAAACATAAAAATTACCCCATCTTGAGCTCCTTCATATCCATTCTGCTTGCTGCACATAAGTTAAAATTATATTTGTAAGTATACTTGTTATACTTGATATTTTTATTAAGCTGAAGAACCGTATTTAAATTTACAGAAAAGAGGTGCCTTGACATTCACCTGCGCTCTTCTTTTGTTGGTCTCTCTTCTTCTTCTGCTGTTCATATCGGTACTTTCTGTAACCCACATATGCATTAATGCGGCAGTTTAGAAACATCTCTTGAAGTAAGGCAGCAAAAGTTACAATTCTTGTATGAATAAGCAATGTAGATGTCATTTTAGAAGAAGAATGAGGTCATAAAAAATCAGGATCCGCTTCAACGTCCAAAATGACAGAAGAAATAGTCGTACTTGTAATCCATTATTCTGACAACTGGAGGATCAGCATCAGGAGATAGTATAACCTAGAAAGTTAGCACCTCAAACATTAAGATTAAGCTCAACAAATAACTTTTACCCTATGACTGTTTAAGTAGAATTGATGAAAAAAGCTAATAAGTAATTCAGCGAGTCTTCCAAATGAACAAAAAATACCAGATCAAGTTCGGAATCTTCAGCCATTCGAATAGCTTCATTCTTGGAAACAACTCCAACCTGCGTACCAGAGAGAAAAACACAGATAAAATACAGTAGACGAACAAAGTGCAGTCCCCAGTGAAAAGCAGATACTAACCATATTCTGCGTTGCATCTATAAGTCGCACAGAAAGTGACCTAAAAAACAACTAAACAACATCAAATCTTGCAACTAGACAAGCTCACATTCTGCTACAAATTAATCATCCTTCATTTCACGGATAAGCAAATAGCTGCTGCAAGCAATTAAAACTAAAAAAAGAAGTGAAACAAAGCTTAAACCATCAAGTCCACTTCTAAGCAGCAATAAATCAGTAACCTTTCCACCATAAAAGCTAACTCACTATAACACCAACAAAACCAAGCAACCAACCACAGGTACTCCCAAGCAAGTACACCAATTGAACAAACATGTTGCTACCAGACAACGAAAAAAAATTCCAAAGCTTGCCTGATGGAGGATATGTCAAGCGCCGAGTCCTGCTCAAAATCCCCCTGCCGCGAGTCGCCGGAGCGACCACGGCCGTACCGAGCTTGCACGACAGCGGGGCGCCGCCAAAGAGCCACCTTTCTACCAAAATAATGGGAGATAGAAACAGAGCAGTGAGGAAGCTTCATCCCCGAAGGTAAAGAAGAAGAAGATGATGGGGAAGGGGCGGCGGGGGGGAAGAGGAGGGAGAGGTGGAGGGACGCGGCGACGGAGGGCATGGCGGTCGGAGGGGGAGGCCGCCGGCGGGGACTAGAAGTGGCCGGCGTCCCCCATGGGGAGTGGGGGGAGGAAGACGACGACGGCCTTATCCGCTCCTTCCACAAGCTCGGCCGTTCTTTGCCTCCCCCCGCCCGACTTTTTAACGGCAGCTTTTCACGCCGTTTGGATAATCATGGCTTCCTTTCACGGCGATGACGGTTGCCGTGAGGGGAGCGGGGAGTCGTAAAATTCCATTGATGTACACAAAATTAATTACATAAAAATTTTGGGAGTTTTAAAAAAAAAAATAAAGTTTTGTTTTTTTTAAATGGTGTTTCCCACATTATTTGTTGGGTATTCTACACTATTTTCATTATTAATTTTTTCATGTTTTTTGTATTTATTTTACGTTGTTTAGTACGAATTAAAATTACTCATGAATGTTTTTGAGTTTTTATCATGGAAAAAAGTTATGTTATGCACGACTTTTAACATATTTATTTAATTAAATTACCGTACTTAAATTTTATAATTCTAATTATTATTTAGGAATTGATTTAATCATTTTATCTCATATCATAATATGTAGGTTTTGAAGTAAATCCTATGATTCTAGGGAAATTTTATAGCTATTAAAAGTTGTTCACTTTTAATATACTCCCGAGTTAAAGATATCCTTGAAATAATAAAAATCATGTTCTAATCAATAAATTAAAAATATAAAGGGATAACTTTATTACATGATGATGACAAAAAAATAAAAACATCTAAGCAACATTTTAATTATAAGTATAAATACATGCTAATACATGTAAAAATCGTCTATAGTTTTAAGACTTCATTTTAATTCTAAAAATGCTAAAGTAGTTTTCATTCATTCATGGCTTCTTGAGTCCAACTCCATAAATGATTCCTCGTTGATGGATTTTGTGGTTAGTTATTCGAATCCCCCTAAGCATAAAATATTTTTAAAGCATGGTATTTTTCTTTTAGTTAGTTAAATCAATAATCTAAAATAACATGAATCATATATTTATCAATTAGATATATCCTTATGCATTTTGGATTGAAAAATTAATACAAATGACTTTGATTCTGCTTGGAACCGACTTCACTCCGTAGTTTATTGAGTCGAGTCCGAATCTTTGTATAAGTTTTTAAACTATGTATAAAATTGTCCCAACAAATTATAACGTTAATGTAATATTTAACATCCAAAAATATATAAATATATATCAACTATATTATATACTAAATAAAAGGGTTCTAGTTTTCTTATCGTGAGGTGGATCAATTTTCAGCGCTTAATTTGTTCTACACACTTAAAATCCATCGAGCCGAAGGCCATGCAAACCTGTCGAGTTCATGAGAGATTGCTAGCTGGAGTGAGACTTTGCTGCATGTATTATAAAATAGTGAAAGTTGGCCAAGTATTATCATGCTGTAATGATATTACTGTAGCTAGTTCCAACCATCAATCACGAGTAAAAATAATAAAGGTAAGGACATCCGTCGACATATATGCTATGAGTAAATACTGCATACATATGAACTGTGCTTCTTTGTTCTTGAATGTAGAAATGTGATGAACTGCTAAAAAACAAAAAATCTGCGAAAACTGACAGTGGAGCGGACGGACCATTTGTAACAAATTCCAAGAACCATGCTGTGCTTTTAACAGATCAGTGACCCAATTCAAAAATATAGGAGACATTCACAGAGAAGCAACGTGCTGGTAGCAGGCGAAGGAGGTCAGATTAAACCATCTTGGAAGTTTTAATTACATTAATATGTTTTTACCTACTTCATCTTCCTTCATATCTTTATATATATCCTGTGTTCTTGGTCATAACACAGGTGACATATATCATGTTCGATGCCAAAGCTCTTGTTTACGGTGAACTGGAACATTAGTAGATCATCCTACATTCCTCAAAGCACTCCCATGGCAAAGAGTTACAGTTAAGTAGATTAGACGTTGTACTGTTGTGTGCTAAGAGTTGCAACTATATATAAACATTACTCTCTCATTTTTTGAGAACTATTAATCAGGACAAATGCATTTGCATGCTTTGATCCTTCTCATGCATTATAAGAATGATGTTACAGAATATATATATATACATTCAATGTGCAGGTTAATCAAACCTATAGCAATTCTGCAATTGTGTGGAATAAGCAGATTTGATGTTAAGATTATTATAATTAAGACCTTATTATAACATGAGGAGTGATGATCTGATCTGATTAGTTTTGCTTTAGCGTCAGTTAAACCATGACTATGTTAACTACGAGATCTATAAAACATAATTAAAGTCTAAAATATGTAAAGCTAGAGCTATACATAATTCATATCGATGTGTAAACATTAGCATATTAAGCTGGAAAATGATGGGTGTACATTCCAATCTCTTGATTAGGGAGCAGCTTATTCAAAACCGTCATTTTTTTAAGTACCATTGAAAATATCTATACATGTTGGAGAAACCCAAAAAATAATGTGTTCAAAGGACCCACCATTACAAGCTAATTAACCTTATAAGCTATTGTTAATTTGGCTGTTCCATTGAAGAATGACAATATAAAAAAAGAGACAAAGGTAAGTAGCAAGTACTAAAAGTTAGTATTATAAATAACGATATTTTAATATGCTCAACATGAAGTAAATTTGATACTTTCGGTTGCCAGATGACGGATTTTTCCGCTATTGAATAAATTTCTCATTATAAATTTCGACATGTAAAAGAAATTGCAATCAGCAATTGGATAGAAATTACAATAATTGGTTCATAATCTTTTCTTAATTATCTTTAATTAATAATAGTACTAGACACTTGAAATTCATACAAGCTGCTAGTTGCACCAAACTTCAATTTTTGTGTCGAAAAAACATAATGTCAACAGCGTCTAAAATCTAAACATATATAGTTAGATTAATCAATGAATATACAACAAAATACGTAGCTTTCTGGTAATCGATGATTTATGTAATCTGAAGAAGAATATTATGTAAATATTAACAAAATAAGGCTCAATAGAAATATCTAATTGAAATCTGTTTCCAGAGAAAATATGTCAAGCATTCAGTAAACTTTCCATCATATATTTATGACTACATGAAACCATGGGTCTTTATTATATATTTGCCTCATAATCTGAGTCGTATATATGAAAGATATCTGGATCATATACACATATGATGAGATAATATTGCTAGCTAGGGATCAATATGAAGATCAAATCCCTATCTTTTATTCTACCATAAACATAGCATATATTCTAAGCAACACCAACTCACCAAGCAAAGCACTCCACATGTAAACGATCTGAAACTTCAGCAGCTAGAGCAGATGCTCAAAAGATGGTAAATGCCAGAAGGAGAAGTCCGACACCAACGTGCACCAGTTGTTCAAGAACATGACAAATTGCACCACTGCTGTTCTCATTTTTGGGCCGAACCGTTTGCTCTCCTCCTCCTCTCTGCCCTTTCCCGCCCCCCGATGACGATCCATGTCCTCCGTCGTGCCTTTCGATTCCTCCGGCAAAATCGAAACCTTTCCCACCATCCCCATCTCTTAAAACCTGATCTAGGCTCCTCCCTCTCAAGTCTGTAATCGCATCCAAATCTACAGCTTCACTAAAACAAACATAAGTATATATACCAGATCTAACAAATACAAGTTCACCAATTTATATAGAGAAGTATGAAAGCAAAACACAACCTTCAACTGCAGCAACTTGTTTGTTATGCACCAAATTGCTACCATGAGTATAAACAAGAAGCTGGAACTCCACAAACATCATAACACCAAGGACACACATCACAACCGAAATATTCTTCATATTTGAAAGGCAGATATGAAGCAGACTAGCAGTTGTACTACAAGAAGTTTAACTTGGTTTTACCAAGGAGTTGGTGCAAAAGAGATCAAGAGATTGGGAAGTGGGTATATAGTGAAGAGGGGTGCAAGCAGGTGCAGAAAGCTAAGGTGGAGCAGCTTTGTGAGCTAAGCGCACACAGGTAGAGCATATTGTGGGGAGCTGGGCGTTATAAAGAAATGTGAACAAAGTAAAGCTGCGTAAAATATATATGTTAAACTCTACCAGGGTGTTTCAATTAACCATGCATCAATTTTTATAGAATTTGATTTGACCATATCATTATATGCCGACAATTATGGACCCCTGCATGTCATTCATATGCTCTTGAGGTGACATTATTAACTATAATAAATCTTGTTTAAAGAAATAATAATATATATGCAGATAGAAATTTTTTTATAGTACTCGGGGAGTAACATATTGCAGTAAGTTAGCTACTAGCTAGCTTGCTAGGTGACTTGTTTTAGCATGCCCTAATTAACTTAAACACTAGAAGTGACCACGTCACAAATGTGACAACTAACAAATGAGAGATAATGGTTATTGAGAAAAATTAGTAGTAGCAACTGCATATATTTTTGTGCGTCAGCTACATTTAATCTAAACCCTTGGATTACAAAAATAGTTAGATAATTTTGTTTAAGTAACAAAAAAATACGGATGACTAGATTTTCATGTGACTGATATTATTGAATCAATTCATACAGGGGTGCTAATAGCTCGATCGAACTCAAATTTTCTTGATGTTCGGTTCGATTTTGTTTAAGTTAAAATTTGACTCCGAGTACGAGCACACCTATATTTGGCTCAACTCGACTTGAAGGTCAATAATTTACATTAAATACAACAATTTATACACTTTTTATATAGCCATTTACATAAAATATAAAAAAATAATAAATACAATTACATTATAATATAATGATTTTATTCATGAACAAACTATTTGAAATATAATTGAATCGAAGTTAAACTATTTAAATTTTTATAATTAATTTTATTTCTAATTATGTATATATATATATATATATGTATAATACTTGAGCTTTCTCATATTCACCTCAAACTCGATTTGACTCGAACCCGGTTGAACTTGACTTAGAATTTGAAATAGATGAGTCAAGCTTAAACACGATTGAACTCGACTCGATGCGCTCAATTAGCACCCCTAGTTGAGTAACCTAAGTCTTCCCATAATTATAAACACAACAATTAATAAATAGAAAAAATGTATCATTTCTTTTGATGTGAAAAATGTGTCATTTTGAAGGAGTTAAATTAATAAATCTATTTCACACTCGGAAGCATCACATCAATAGACCAAATAGATTTACATGCTTAAAATTAAAATGTACTAGTAGTCTAGAAAAAATGCCCTATACTTTGTTTATAAATGGTCCATTTGACCTTTTTTTACGGTTGAAAAGAATCAGTAATTAATTAAACAATGCTTGCTTCGGAGATGTTTCATATATATATATATATATATATATATATATATATATATATATATAATGTGTTTTTGAATGGTATATACAGAATATATATACTTAGTGAAATGACAATATAGTCAATGGCAAAAATAGCTATGGTTAAAATGTCTAGCTCTAACTAATTTTATTGTGAAGTACTTACTATAATAATATCAGGGCTAAATGTATTCTCTACTCTTGATAATTAGTGCATGATCATTTGAAAATACTTTAATGTTTGTGTTTATATGCCTTTTTAAACCGTATAGAAAATTCAATAAATAGTTATTTGTACTGGCCGCAAAAATTCAACCCAAGAGATTATATAAGTCATCATGTTCTTATTTTTTATTTTTTTACACACGAATAACACATAGGCCCTAACCTGGGTACACAACCCTTCGTCAAACAGCAGTAAAAAGTGAACAACTACAAGCGCACTCGATCCCTGCTATCATATTTTCCATCTATTTCTTCAACTTTTGCCAGTTCTGAGTTGTAATGAACTAACTACAACACTCTCATTTCTTCTGTTGAGATCTTTGTTTGAACTTCCTGAACCATCTCTCTTATTACGATTACGAATCAGAGGAAATTGTCAATGACCCAAGTGATCTTGTGATATATATATTATAAATTATTTTCTGTATATCACGGATGTCCACATGCAACATATCATTTGGGGTGGGGAAGAAAGGGTGGTAATGGACAGTGGGATTCGACTGGAATATATATATGGATAGCTTTCCCAAAGCTAAAGCAAAAAAGATAAAGCGGTGTGAAGCTATGAACCGGAAGCCTTTTGCCAACTTCAAAAAGGGTGAGCATGCCTATCATCATACGTATAAAGGCTGCATAGAACGCTTCGTAAAGGCTACTAGAGCGTAGGCGCCGGAACGTGAAGATTAGCTCTCAGAAAGTTGATGAGTAGAGGAGACTTGAGAGATTAAAGAATATGTTCATTTGTTTTTGTGGGCATTCGTTCATTAGTTGATCAGATGCTCCTAAGTCTAGATAACGTCGATTAGTTTACATTCCATTCTCAACTTACCAACCAAGAATAAAGCATAGGCTCAACTTTCAAATATAAAAGACAATAGGAATCTACATGTTTTGGATCTAATTCTAACCTTGTGATTGTTGGAGTCCCTCGTTATAAGATGAAGATAGAAAAATGTACAATTATACGAGAAATCGTAAAGACTGAAAATTACCTGAATAGTTACGAGGAATTCAAGGTACTCTATGAAAGACAAAGAAGAAGAAACTCATTCAAGATACCACATGAAAGAAAGAAATAAGAAACACATTGGTGAGTGTTCTAATGTTCAGGGAGGAACATTTGTTCTTGACACTTCGCATTCAAGAGGTTGGTCGTATTTCGAGTATGTGTCTTGAATATAAATATGTAGTTGT
>JAVDBV010002978.1:0-11431 GCA_032619315.1 Piper longum
GGCTTTCATGGAAGGGAACTCCCTGTAGCAGAGCTTGCAGGTGGTGCTGCTGAGATGGTGTACCTCTATCTCCCGCTCGCCGCCGCGGCCGTGGATGACGACCTTGTGCTGCTTACCACCTTCCCAATCCTCGTGATGGATCGTCATATGGTCTCCGAGAGCTTTGCCGGAGGGTAAGCACTTTTTGTAGACCTTGCAGACATGATCACCGACGTTCTTCTTCAAGTTGAGCTTGACAATCATACGTTTGGCCACCTCCCTATGGACTCCCTGCTCACCCACCATTTCCGTAGACCTGGAGATGGGAATGAAGCGGGGGAGAATTAAGATGGGACTGCTTAGGAGTTTGAAGAAAGAAAAAACCTTTAAGAGCATTTATTTTATAGAGATTTTGTAAAGATTTTCATAAAAAACTTTTGAGATTTACCTGCTTTTAACAGCTTTATTTTTATTAGCAAAGAGGTTAATCCATAATAATATTCCATTCCCCTATATTTTTATTATTATTTTTTCCTCTATTAGTATTATCATTTAACTACTCTCTTCATCATCAATTTTATTTTTTTTATTTGCGTCGGATTAATTTGATCCCCTTTTTCACGGGGATATACAAGCTATAAATTCTTTCTAAATAAATTTTATTAAATTATTATAAAAATAACAAATACCATGTATATCATAAATATAAATTTTTTAAAGAAATATTTCAATAATTTCCTGAATATATATTATGATTTAATTTAGTCGTTGATAGATAATAAGTTCATTTGAAGATAAACTATAATAATTTGATTTATTATTATTATTATTTATTTTTATCATATTTAATTTCTCATACCGTTAATTATTAGCTAGTATTGAATTCCCATTTTATTAATTAGTGAATATTTTAATGAAGTGTTGAATCCATTATTTTAACTAATATTAATTATATAAACTCGAATTTACACTTTAAATAGTAGGTAGATAAATTTGATATTGGTTTCGGCTTACCCAATCTCGAAACCTCAAGTACCGAATAATAAAAACTTGAAATTAATTTGTTATTATACTGTTATAAATAAAAATATATAAATATTAAAAAATGTATCGTATATAAGATGTCATGTGCATAATTAAAAGGAAGAAAAAATGGTGAGAAAAAAAAATATTAGTACTAAGAAACATAAAATAGGAAATAATATTTTTAAAAAGAGAGAGAAAAAATCAAATTTGAAACATGGTGCGACTCTCTTATTTTTTACATTTCAATAGATTCATACGCTATATTTTAAAATTTATTATTTTTTATATATAATGATATAGTTTTCACATCCTATGCAACTACTTGTATCTTTTTATCTGTTCAAATTTTGATAAATATATATTTTGTCTCATTTATTCCTACTTAATAGATCATGTTAATTTTAATTGTATGTGCATTACACTGATAAACAACTAATTAGGTCGATAATCGAGACATGATCTAAATCTACACTAGTGATAAAATAGAATTACATATTCATTCTTTCGTTCAGGCACGCGATTGTCTTCCCATATGGATCACTTCTTTTTGTATCTAGATTTGAAGGTTCAGTGGGGGACTAAGGCGCCCTTTTTGTGCAAAGAAATAGTACGATAAAAAATAAAAAATATCACAAGCAAACGAAAAATTTTATGTGGTTCCTTAAGGTTTAACTCGAATCCCTAAGTTATTCAACGTGAGATTGATACTCACAATCCACTAATTTTTAGTTCCCTTTCAAAGCACAATCTTAGTGGAATTTTTCCCGTACTTTAATATTTTGACTCAATATATAATTTGCTCTCAATACATAATTTGCTCCTTACAGATTTTAAAATAAATCCTTAACTAAATTTCAGGTTGATCAATGCTCAGTCTATAAATGAACTTGTCTGAACATTACTTACGGACAACAATAGCCAACGTGGGCAAGTGCATACAATAACGGTCCGTCAAGAAAATATAAGCCGTCACAAATAGGTAGACAAACCAAGCAGACCCGTTTATCCTTCCCAAATTCTTTTGCATTGCAACACCGCCGGCGTTGGGTTTTCTCCCCATCGAGGGTGAAATATGAGTGAGTAGGATCCAATAGTGAACAATGATGGGAAACCAGTGAACGAACTCAGGTAGTCAATCTGCAATGTCTATGAGAAGCTAATTATTATTGTGATTATTTAAGTAGTATAATTATAAATATATTAAAATTTATCAATTTTTTAACATTCCTAATTTGGGTAGAATTACACTCAAACATTTTCCTAATAAATAATAATAATAATAATAATAATAGCAATTATTATTTGGTATCATCTTCATTATTGATGTTATTATTGTAGTTACTATTATGATTATTAATCACTAGAATCTATTAGTAGCAAGTTAACGAACTGTGTAGAAAATCTAAAGATGTTAATAAACTTGTTTTGAATATCAAACAAATTTTTTATATATATAATATTATTAATAAATAATCCTTATTCTGAAGATAATAATCCTAAATTATCCAAAAATAATCTTAGATTAAAAATAGTTAGTTATATGTACATTGGTATAAATTGAAGCTTTAAATGGGATTAGGAAACGGTTTTTAGATCGTTACAAGTTCTAATTACTCCAAACTCTAAAAAGTTAACTTCGTGTCACTCCTTAAATTGTATTTTATGGCAAAAGTTTAGACCCCCTTCATTGCCAAAACTATTTATTATTTAAATACCTATGCTTATCAAAATTGTGTGATATGAATAATTAAATCAAATTACAACGTATAATTAGATAATTTTCTAAAAAAACAGGGTAATTTTCATTTAATAATGAATTAAGGAAAGTTGTTTAAAATAAAGTTATAGTTCATAAATAAAGAAGGTATGCTGGTGTGAGGTTAATTTCATATAGAGCATTATCATTTATGTTTATTGTAAACCTTAATTATGATGGTTTGTGTATTGTTAATTATGAAAATTTGTGTACAGTGTAAGATAAAAAATTAGAGAAAGATGTTTGCATAGATTTGTACATATCTAGTTACGTGGATAATTTCTGAGATTTATTCTTATTCACGTAGATGACTTCAGTGCTTCGGAGAAAAAGTCTCGGTCATTCCAAAATTACAGGAAAAAATTGGGAAAAAAGGTGAAGAAAAAGTCTCTTTGGTTCCAAAATTACTTGTGGAAAAAGTTGAGCGGCCTACGATTCCTTGCCTGAGTGTGAGTTCGGTTTAGGGAAGAGCAACTTCCAAGGGCACGGAGATGGCTAGGTGCAAGAGGAATCCGAGGTCCGGACCATTACCGAGTCGCCGGAACCAACAAAGGCGACAGGGAGAAGCTTCTTATGGGAGGCCAAATAGAAGCTCACACATGGGGTCAGCCGTGTGGAGTCACCAGTGAGTGATCTGCTATGCAAGGGATAATCAGGGGCATGGTCAGTGCCATGCCGAGTAGCTTTTGATCAGATGATAGATGTTGAATCATCAGAGCAAATATTGAGGTTGCTGTATCTCAATCAATCGAGAGGTTACTTGTCAGGATCGGAGTTCGTTGTCTGTAGGGACAAGGTAGCTAACACTTTCTTCAAGACCCAGGAGAGCTTATTACCGAGACAGGCAAGGTGGCAGAGGTTGTTGGGGCAGGTTTGGGAGTTAGTGAAGACGGATCCGGAGGATAAGAAACTTGTTGTGGAATGAGTAGAGGGCTGGTTCGAAAGTGTCGGTTAGATGGTTGAGTTGTCTATGCTGATGCTGATGCTGATGGGTGTCGGCTATACCTTCCTACTGGTAGACTTTCTACGAAAGCTTGAGGAGGAGGAGTCCCATATTATCCAATGGGCAGATAATCTTGGTAGGAACCAGATGTGTGCACTCAGGATGCAAGTGTGTTAACGGCTGAGGATGAAGACTGATAGTGGTTATTTTGTGAAGTCCTTGTTGGTGGATCCACAGGGCAAGGTGGATGGATGGTCAAAAGCCGAGTTGCTACAACTTCGACCTACACCTAGGAGGCTGTCGAGTTCGGTCTCACCAGACACGGGGTCTGGGTTCCTGGAAGAGAAGGGAACTGCAGCAGGGTTAGTTGCTGGGATGATTTGTAACATTGTTCAGCTTTTGTCTATCAGCCTCTTACCCCACTAGAGGTTGCTCTACATGGATGTGGAGATGGGTGTCCTTCTGCATCAAGGTTTGCTTGGGAGAGGCCAGTACTGTACAAGGGTGTAGTTGATTCACTAGCCGAGTTCACGAAGCTGAAGCTCATGCCATAGATTTTGTGGATGATCCGACGTACTGAGGAGCCTTGATCGGTCCAATACACTAGGGGTTTTGAGGTGGAGAGGTGAAGACTTCATGTAACTTTCCGTGTTAGTTTCCGTGAAACAGTCCATGCGGATTTGACTAGTCCGGGACGAGCTCGTTTGAGGAGAGTTCTACCCGCTGCTCGGCAGTAGTATGAGAGGGAGGTGGAGAAGGCCTTGGAGCGTAGGCTAATCGGCCAGGATGCTATTGACAAGTGAACGGGGTGTCTAAAAAAGTGGAAGTGGGAACCGAGGAGAGAAACTAGCAGTGAGTAGGAAAGTGGCGTGTGGCATTGTGGGAGCTGAATAAAGAAGTGGGGACCACTTAACCCTTTGATGAGGACATTGGGTCTCATTAGTTGGGGAGAGCTATTACAGTCCTAAGTCCAAGGACGGTTCCGGAGCTGGGGTTTGGCGGTTGTCCCTATTCATCCCACGTCCGTGATGGGTAGTCGGTGCTATGTAGGTGGTGAAACAACTTACCAAGTGCTGAACCATTTTATAATTGCTGGCAAGGATCAGACTATGCTGCATGGTGTACCAGTGATCGATGCTGGAAGTCAGGTAGCGGCATATGGATTGGGAATTGGAGTACCGAGCATGATGCTGCATGAGTACCAAGAAACCTCAAGGAACGGAGTGGTTCCACAATGCGTTGAAGGTATCGGCGGAGCATGGTGGGAGTCCCGAGCATACCGATATCCTGTACTGGTAAATTGAGCACTACTGAGAAACGGGCGCTACCGATCAGCGTAGCGGTACTGAGCAATGGTGCAACCGATCAGCATAGCTGTACTGGCAAATGGAGGGGCACTGGCCGAGTAGTGAGCGCTTGTGCGGTGCGTGGACATGACCAATCCAAATAGTCGGATTCCGATATTCTGGTCAGGGTAGCCGAGCAGTACACGTGATTCTCACTGATGACTGAGGATGCTGGTGTTGGGAGTGGGCACTGGTCTGGAACTCCCAGAGGTGTGGACATGGCCGAGAGTGGGCTGTGGTCGAACCGGAAGGAGTCGACCATACAGCCAACATGTACCGAAGGAGTTGTTTGATTAGAGTTGCCGATAAGGATGAGAATGAAGTTGTCGAAGATCATGATCAATCCGGAGCAGGGCGTGTGAGTCCTGGCTGCAATGGACTCTTATGGATAAACATGAAGCCGTGGAGATGAACCTGGTCATGATCAACGGCAAGAGCAAGGTGACGCAGCCAGTATCTTGTGTAATCTTTGGCGATAAAGATTACGTGCATGAGATTCATGGTAATCTGGAGTTTGGGGATAAACATGGAGCAGGTCTATATAAAGGGGCGACCAGCTTATGTGGAAAGCAGGAACGTACGGGAGGAGAGATACTGCTGGGAGATTTGTGTTAAGTCTCTACGTGGAGAAGTGACAACTTGGTTCGGGAAGGAGACGCTTGAAGAAGGAGCCACGGGAAGTCTTTCGGTGCAAAGGCATTGCAGCCGTCTACCAGTATTGAGGTACCCACATTCTACGTTTTTCAACCCTGGTGCTTTTTTAGGTAAGGGAATTGCACGTAACAGGTCGATCCAAGGGGGCCGACTTGAGGGTTAAGTGTGAGAACTACTTGCAAGTCGGAGGTTACATGCAATTCCGGTAGAACGTAAAATTAGTAACATCAATAATGATGATGATACAAAATAATAATTGCCACTAATAGATTCTACTGATTAATAATATTATTTTTCTACAATTATTAAAATCAATATAGTGGAGTTATTAATTTCCTACACTATTTGTTAACTTGCTACTAATAGATTCTATTGATTAATTATGATAATAATAACAAAGATAAGAACATAAAAAATGATGATGATACCAACTAATAATAATAATAATAATAATAATAATAATAATAATTTATTAGGAAAGTGTTCGAGTATAATTCTACCCAAATTAGGAATGTTAAAAATTGATAAATTATAATTTATTTATAACTACATTACTTAAATTAAAGTTTGCTGCATACTTAATTTAGATTTTATGTATTTATTTATTATTCAGAACAAACATATAAAATAATTCTTTACAAATTAAAAAAATTTAAAAATAAAATTTTATTTATTTATTAAAAAAATTACTTATTAAAATTAAAATTACTTATTAAAATTAAAATTACTTTTAATATTTGTATACAACTATATTTTTTTGTTAAAGTTAAATAATATTCATTATTTCATTTTTATAATCATATAGTAATATTTTTTAAATTAAATTTATATATTCTTATATATATTAGGAACAAGTTTCAAATTTTTTGTGTGCATGGGCGTGCCTTTCATTAGATATATATAAAAAGCAGATATTTTTATTTAAAATTATTATCATATGGTAATATTTCCAACTCAATTATATATATATATATAAATAAATTAAAAATAAATATGGTAAAAAATTTTCCTTGTTATAAAAAATTTTGAACTTCGAATCAAGTTGAACAAATACCAACCCAAGCCCGGCTTATTTAAAATTGAGTCAAGTTCAAATCAAAATTTTTTTGTGCCAAGTGTCATTCAAACTCTTTAATCGATGTTCAGCGGCCCTAAGATGGGGGTGAGGCGAGAAACACCTACAAATCTTTCATATCCATGATTGTACCTCTGTGTCTAATATACCTGGCCTTAGTATACCGTTGTTGATACCATAGCAGATATATAGCCTTATTTTATTCGGGTACATACAATTGTACCTCTTGACGTCCAATTCTGAAGGATTGTACCAGGGAGAGTACAAGTACTTTGAACCCTTTTTTTCTTTCCAACTTTGCCCATTTGATCTTTTTCATTCACCTATATTTGATCACCTTTATGACTACTTATGCAAAATCATGTTATTATTAATCCAATTACGATAAAACATGTTTTTTTTTCCTTTTTGAGAATTAAATGAATTTATTTTTTAATGATTTTATTTCAACAACATAAGCACCCACATACGAAATACAATTGAACTCTTATCTTTCAAAAATTTTTTTTTTTTTTTGGATCACTTTCACAATAAGATACTTAAGACATTTAGAAATATCGAGCTTCGGACCGGCAATGCAAGCATTTAATCTTCTTTATTCACTTGCATTTAATTACCTCTGTAGACTATAAATTTCCTCTCATGCAAAATCATTCCATCATTAATCCAATTATGATAAGACAAAGTTTTTTTTTTTCCGTTCTGAGAATAGATTGAAGTCCATAATTTTTTTAATGATTTTATAATAACAAATAAAATACCCACATACAAAATACATTTGAACTATTTTTTCAGAAAATAAAATTATTTTTTTTGGAACATTTTCACTCTAATATATTCAAGGCATTTTGAAGAACCAATCTTGACATATTGGTTTTCCCTTACTCCCAACCTAAAACAGGAGAAAGAAGAAGACAAAAAAAAGAATACGAAAAAGAATACCGAATCAAACAAGCAAAAAGAATAAGAAAGGTGAATATCAAATTAAACATGCCAATAGGGAAAAAACATGTGCTGAATAAGAAAATAGGGAAAAGGGTAAAGAAAAAAATATTCATAGAATAATAGGTTTTTGATTGAAAAAATTGAACTAAATCATGTTGAAGAACATGTATAAAAGACTTCAAGCTAACTTTGAAACAAGCAGAAGGAACGAATCAAGCTAAATCTGGATTTTTGCTGAAATATTTCTGGATTTTTCAGGAGCATTAATAATTTGCTGGAAAGATTAGTAGGAGTTATTGGATAATATGTTTCACCATAGTAGTAAATGAACTTAATCATTTTGTAAGTAGCATGATATAATCCTGTCATGAGCAAGTTTTCAATTAAAAACACAAGAGCCAACATCCACATACTAATGCCAATGGATAATTGTAATAAAAAAATGCTATGCAAGAGCCAAGAGTTCATGGCAAGCCCAAGCTCAAGCTCAATTATGTAAAAATAAAAAGCTCAAGCTCAAGTTATAAAGCAACAAAATAAAGAGAGCAAACATAGGAAACAAAATAAAGCAAATGAAAAACCTTTTGTTTATCCAAAAATTCAGAAATATAAACACATAAACATAGAGAAGAAGCCACTAAGCTAGAAAAGATGTACACATGCAGCAGCTAAGCTAATATAATAAGATAGATGTCAATATCAACACCCAAACCATTAGCTCACTAATAAACTAACAAAGAATAGCAGCATGATATCCATGAACGTCCACAACATGCAAGGTTACTCCATCGGCGGCGGCTCACTGAGGTCAGACTCAATCACACGGCCGCTGGCTCCGGCCGCCGTCTTCTCCTCGGGTGACGCCGAGCTCGAACTTGATGCCACCTCCGCAGGTTTCACCCAGCGCCGCCTCTTGTGCCCTCCTAGCGCCTGCCCGGAGGCGTCAACGCCGCCATCTCAGCTCCGGTGTCCTCGGCCACTGCCGCCGCTGCCTGCTCAATGACTAACTGCCTTTCCTCGTCTGATGCGCAGCAGTGGTTCTTGTTCCTCTTGTGGTGAGACCTGTGCCTACCCAATGCTCGGCGGCTATGGAAGCTCTTGTTGCAGGGACTGCTGAGGAGTTTGAAGAAAGGGACTGGTGAGGAGTTTGAAGAAAGAAAGAAACTTTGAGAGCTTTTATTTTATACATATTTTGTAGAGATTTTCATAAAAAACGGTTGAGATTTATTTGCTTTTAATAGTTTTCTTTTCATTAGTAAAGAGGTTAATCTATAATAATATTCCATTCCCCCATTTTATTATTATTATTTTTTCCTCTATTATTATTATTATTATTATTATTATTTAATTTATCTCTTTATCATCAATTTTATTTTATTTTTATTTGCGTTGTATTAATTTCATCGCCTTTTTCACATGAATATACGAGCTGTAAATTCTTTCTAAACAAATTTTATTAAATTATTGTAAAAATAACAAATACCATCTATATCATAAATATAAATTTTTTAAGAAATATTTAAATAATTGCCTGAATATATATTATGATGTAATTTAGTAGTTGATAGATCATAAGTTCATGTGAAGATAAACTATAGTAATTTGATTTATTCTTATTATTATTATTTATTATATTTAATTGCTCATATCGTTAATTATTAGCTTGTATTGAATTCTCTTTTTATTAATTAGAGAATATTTTAATAAAGTGTTCAATCCACTATTTTAACTAATATCAATTATTTAAACCCGAATTTACACTATAAATAGTAGGTAGACAAATTTGATATTGGTTTTGTCTTACCTAATCTCGAAACCTCAAGTACCGAATAATAAAAACTTGAAATTAATATGTTATTATACTGTAATAAATATAAAAATATATAAATATTAAAAATGCAACGTATATAAGATGTCATGTGCATAATTAAAGGGAACAAAAAAATGGTGAGAAAAAAATATATTAGAACTACGAAACATAAAATAGGAAAAAATATTTTTAATACAAGAGGAAAAATATCAAATATGAAACATGCTGCTATTTTTATTCATTTAAATTGATGCATACACTATATTTTACAATTTATTATTTTTATTTATAATGATACAGTTTTCACATCCTGTGCAACTACTTGTATCTTTTTATGTGTACAAAATTTAGATAAATACATATTTTGTTTCATTTCTTCCTACTTAATAGATCATGATAATTTTAATTGTATATGCATTACACTAACAAACAACTAATTATGTTGATAATCGAGACATGATCTAAATCTACACTAGTTATAAAATAGAAATACATCTTCATTCTTTTGTTCGAAGGCGGGATCGTCCGCCCACACGGATAGCGTCTTTTCGGATCCGGATTTGACGGTTCGGTGGGGGACTGAGGTGCCCTTGTCGCATAAAGAGATAGTATAATAAAAAATAAAAAATGTCATAAGCAGACAGAAAATTTTGCGTGGTTCCTTAGGGTTTAACTTAAATCCTTAAGTCAATCTACGTTATATTGATACACAGGCAAACACGAGTAAGTATCATGTATACTCATGTTAGTAAGAAAATAAATAATCAAATGATTATTAATTAATTAAATAATACTTTAAAAAATAATAAATAAATAGTTAACATTCATTAATCACAAATAATAATAATATTAGTCATACAACACAAGAATACATAATAAATTACAAAAAATAATAACATACACATAACGAATAAATAAATAAATAAATAAACTAATAAATAAATAAATAAATAAAATTTAGTGACCATAATAAGACTGATATTCATAAGTAAATATAATATTAATAATAACAAATAATCATATAAATATTTATCATATATGATAAACATATAAATATAAATAAATAAATACTAATGAATAAATAATTAATTAAAATATTATTTAAAGAAAATTTATTATAACATCCAATCATGCTAAATCATGTGAATATGCATGTAAACTAATATAGAAGTTCTCGAATTACCTAAAACGGCGCAAAAACGGACGAAAATGGTCAAAAAATGAGCTGAACCGAACCGAACCAATCTGAACCAGACCGAATAAGGCTAAATGGCCTGAACCAACCCGGGATGGAAAAATGGGTTGGGTTGGTTGGGGGGACCTAGACAGGGCAGACGGGCTTGGACATGCCCAGGCGGATGCGCTCGCGGTCAACGGACATGATCACGGGCAAGCAGATGCGAACCGGATAAACGGGCCGAATATGGGTGGCGGTGCCCGTCGCCGGAGAACGCTGACGGTGGCCCGGCTGAGGTGACCGCCGGTCGGGATCGACAGAGGAGAGGACGGGGAACGTCATGGTGGTGATGATCGGAGGAGTCCGGTCACAGCTGGCCGGAAAACGGCCGAAAAGGCGCGGTGTCGCCGCCGGGTGCGGCGACGTTGCCGGCGGCGATCGCGGCCGTGGTGGTTGTCGTTGGTTGTCTCAAAATGTAGATCTTTGTGAGGGGAAGCTGTGTGGGTGGTCGGATCGGCCGGTGGTGGCTCGCTGGCGCCGGAAAATGGCCCGAACAGGTGGTGGCGGTGGCGAAAACTGACTCCAAAAACTCCCTCACCGACGGCAACTGCGGCAGCGCCGGTGGTAATGACAAGTACAACAAAAAAGCCGGCCGCGAGGCGGTTATGGTCGTACCAATCCAGTGGCCAGGGGCGAGGCGGTGGCTCACCGGCGGCGAGT
>JAVDBV010002979.1:0-13658 GCA_032619315.1 Piper longum
TAATTTAGACCATCCGATTATAGGGCAAAGAGGAGGCGGCAACAACCAAGGAGGAAGGGGAGGGTCGAGGAGGCTGCAGTGATGGCCAAGGGGAGGGCGAGGAGGAGGCGGCGCCGCCAGCCGAGGAAGCGATAGCCAAGGACGAGGTGGCTGCGGCGGCAATGCCGGAGGGTGAGCAAGAGGGGAAGGGTTTTTTAAGATTTATAAATCTAGACCGTCTTTATGATAAAATTTATCCATAATATAAATTGAGAGCCTACCATGCACTACCCAGCTCTGCTCTTTTAAAACTAAAAATAGCTGATCTCCTGGATCTTGCAGCAGCAACACATTTGCACATCCCAAAAACTAAACAAGCAACTTTTTATTTCCAAGCAACCGAACAAGAAACGTTATTCCAACACAAATAACAAGCACTCTACATGCTTAAAATAAGTATAAAAATAAAATTGAGATATACCTTACTCTGAAGGATGACTGGATGAGTGCTGGAGAGACAATTTCTCATTTATTTGCCGCAGAAGTCTGACGAGTTAAGTTCAGAGAAAAACTAGACCTCACCTCCAACAAACTTAAAGGTAGGCAATAATTTGAACAGTAAGTTATTTTCTATAACTCGTACATCCATTTGCTGTAAACTCCTTCCAAATAATTAAGCTTTCATTTGAACAAAATTTAACTTGTCGGGCTGACTATGAGAAAAAAAACTGCCAACCTGTACATTACTTCCATTTACATTTTATCCCCAATGTGCCAGTTAAAGATGACATATACATTTCATTTGTATACATATACGTTCCTATCGTATACCTTCATTAAAGGTGACGTTGCCACCTCAGGAATGGCTATTGTATCATTGCCTCAGTCACCAACTCACCAGACTAAGCTTTCATCTTGCAATGGTAAGAGACAATTGCCTGGTAATATTTTTGAGTATCCAAGAACAAGGACATGTATAACATTAACCATGCATCTGTCGGGTTTGGTGTATTGAAGTAGCATATGGGGCGATCTGTAAATCTTCACAAGGGTCCAATGAAGCACTTCCTCAACTTCTAATTTTCTCTCAGCTCTTGCAGCATAAATATCCTCACATATAGCAATATTAGCCAAAACAAAGAAAATAATGTTCTTTGATAGCCATATAAGCAAAGTTCTAAAGTGTTGGAAACAATGTGCATAACATTAGTTAAGGGCACAGTACCTGTCACAAGATGGTAGATTCTCATAGGGTATTCTCATCCTAAGGTCAGAGCACTCGAGTCGGATGAAACGACCAACAGCCAACACAAAGGTGAGGACAAACTCCATATACTGAACTTGCTAAGAGTTTCACCAAGTATGCCCTCTGAAAAGAACCATTTTAATACACAGATAAAATGCAAATCCAAACTCAACAGTTATTCATGCAATGAGAGAGAATATTTAACAAACAAACAAAAAAATGACAGTAACATGGTGAAACATTGGTGCTGTCTCTTCTGATACAATGATAGCCATGGGCCTGCAAGGCCATCACAACCAGGACTGCCATTGATGTCGAAGGACCACCATTGAGGACTTCATTTGTTTAGCTGAAGATTTCCACTTACATAGTTTACCTGCACATTGATTATTCAAATATTAACTTCATGCATGTTCATTAGTTACTAGGGTTATAATATCATCATATTTCGCAACCTTAAATACTCGGACAACATATGCAAATTGTAGAAGATTAACTAAAATAGTTTCCCATTCATATACCTTACAGAAAATATATCCTAAAATATGAATGCATTCAATAGAGGAGAAATTCAAATCATTAGTTTAGGTGACCACGTGAATTTAGTTTAGGTGACCAAGTTCCTCAATTTTCTCTCATTCTGTGTTGTGTTGTGTCGAGGCACTTCAAGCCATGCACTGGTGGGTAAGCTAGGGAGTTGCCGAAGATAGATCTCCGACGAAGGGTTCCTCCCCTTCTCTTTCTTCTCTTTTCTGCTTCTTTCATCTCTTTTCTTCAATTCAACGAATCCCCCTTTTCCAGTAATTAGACTCAGTTATTTAATGAGTTTTGAGAGCCTCTTCTTGATTACGGGCGAGGAATCATAAGCAGCTCAACTTTTTCCACAAATCTTCTCTTATAATTTTGGAACCACCGAGACTTTTTCTCTAAGGCGTTGAAGCCATCCATGTGGATAAGCATACATCCCAAAAAATTATCCATGTGACTGGATAAGTACAAATCCCAAAAATTATCCACGTGACTGGATAAGCATAAATTTGTGCAAACATTAGCCACCTTGCCGATTTTTCACACTCAGAATATATGTTTTGGCGACCCTACTGGGGACCATCGAGAGGTAGCAGTGCAGTTTGAAGAGATAGTGTGTACAAAAAAATGGCCATTGAGACAATAAATTTTGCAAGACAAAAAGGTGCTGATGAAGGAGAACCTTCCAACGCACTTGCAGTAGATCAACCAAAAAACAAGTACAATTCACTGCGAATGTGGGCGAGCTAGCCGCCTTGCAACATGAAAACCCAAACTCAAACGAAAAGCTTCGAGAACGGATTAGACAAATTGAATCGGCATATGATGATGCACTCGCCTTAAATAGATGAGCCTCCATCGCTATAAGAAGAGACCCCTGACATTAGGGAACTTGTAAAGATTTGTGCAATGAATGCTGGACCGGCTGCTTGGTTCTTAAGTAGTATGCAATGCAACACTTTTGAATAACTCTTTGAAAGAGTTTTGATCTTCGAGGAACTTGGAAGGGCTTCTGCTTCCTTGAAGAATGCTAAGGCATAAACCAATGTTGTCACTGAACTCAGCGAGCAAGGTTGGGAAAAACAACAAAGAGCAAAAAGCTGTGCCCCAACAACAGCGTGAATTGAGGAATATAGAGGCTTATACCTTCAATACTGGACATACCGAAAGGTGGTTCGATGTTTTGGTTAAACAAGGAAAGATTACACCATGGACGCCAAAGAATCCACGAAAGCTGGAGGATAAGAAGAAAGACAATTTCCGCCGATACCATCAAATGGTTGCCATCCAATAGTTAAATGTCGGAACATAATGGAAAAAATTCAAGAATTACTCAACAAAAGGGAAATCAAATATAAGGCTCCCACAACGTAAAAAGCACCAACAACCAATGCTATGACAACAAGTTATTTGACCTCACCGTTGAAGGTGCACGACAAAGAAAAGGAAAAGATGAACTAAGTAAGGGCAAGGAGCCCGAGGAAGAGAAGTTGGAAAAGAAAAAGCAACCTAAAAAAAATGAAAGTAAGAAGGAGGAGGCACTTTTGAGTTCAGTAAAAGAAGGAAAGAAAGTTCCCTCTTCTCCCACACTAAAAAAGGAAGCTAATCAAATAACAATTGTGAAAAAGTTAAGGAAGATACTGAGTTAGTGCACATGCTTGACGTGTTGCACTTCTCACCCACGGCCCGGTTCATAGTTAAATAAGCTTTGTCGGAATTTGCAATTAAAAATAGAGAAGATAGTTTCTTTATGAACTCAAGTGGAATAAAAGACTACATCACAAATGTAGAGTGTTTGGGACCTCCTTTGCCTGTTTTAACTCAAGTGAATAAGGAACAAAGATCCCGTACTAACCCATCTTGGCTACATATTGACGATACTTTACCAATGCCAGCTGGAATCATTACTTTCTCCAAAGACCAATTGTATCGCCCTGAGCCCAACCACAATCAACCATTGTTTGTTAGTGTGGAACACCGAAATAAGCTTGTTCGGCATGCACTTGTGGATCAAGGATCATCAATCAACATTCTTCCTATTCATGGGTTGTTTGAATTGGATACTAAGGAAAATCTCATGCCAGATGATACCACAATTAATTCAATGTCTCCTGTACCATGTGAGTTATGGGGAACGGTGTGTTTACACATCTCTATTGGTCCTTTCAGTTTACCACACATATTCCACATTCTAGAAGTTGATCCAATGTGGCACATGCTTCTTGGGTGACCATGGATCCATGACCACCGATGCGTGCCATCTTCGTGGCACCAATGCATTAAAGTTGCACCCAATAAAAGAGGTCAGATCTGAGTCCGAGCACTGCGAAACCCATTCGCTCTTGAAGAAGTGCACTTTGCGGATGTTGCATTCTTCATTGAAGGAAGTGTCCTAAAGTTGCCTCGAACACAACTGTCTAGTCATGTCTATCCTGCTACACTTGATTTGCCAAACTTTATTAAATCAATAGCTAATTATTCACCACTGAAGCCTCCTAAAATAACAAAGTAACACAAGTTGTCACTTCTATCGGCACGAGCAATTTCACCCGGACTGGAAGCTTCATTATTACTTTTAAAAATAATAGTGCATTTAGAACAACCAAAGCAAAAAATTAAAGAAATGCCACCGCTTCAAGAAGTGCAAAGTCAAGAAGAAAAATATCACATTATAATTGAGGATGCCGCCATGGTACAAGAACAATGAGAAATGCCATTGACAAACTTTTGTGAAGAGGAAGTAATAACACTTGACCCATGCCCGGTCATTTACTTGGAAAAAAAAAGAATGCAATTTATTTGATGAATTTGAAATCATAACCTTGGAACCGAAAGATTCAATCATGTCGGAATTATTTTCCTTATTGTCTATCAAGTGAAAATAAAGGATCAATGCGACCATGGTTTGTAGGAGCTATATCGCATGAAGAGGGACTACAAGATCAAGAAATACAACAAACACCAAGTCATTTTGAAGATAGAGTTACTCTAACGGCAGAACAACAACATGAAATCAATTTGGGAACTTCTCAAGAGCCCCGTCCAACTTTTCTTATATCAGGTTTAGAAGAAATGGAGAAGCAATAACTCATTGATGTACTTAGAAGTTATAAGGATTGTTTTGCATGGTCATACGATGAAATGCTAGGTTTGTCATCCAAAGTTGCAGTACACCACCTTGCAATTAAGCCAGGGGTACATCCAGTTGTTCACAATTAAGCCAGGGGTATGTCCAGTTGTTCAAGCGAGAAGAAAGTTTAGTCCATCGATTGAGGCCATGATCGCAACAGAAATAGAGAAGTTAAAGAAGGTAAACTTCATTCGTGAAGTCAAATACCTAGAATGGTTCGCAAATGTCGTCCTGGTAAAGAAGAATGATCAGATGAAGATTTGAGTAGACTTTCGAGATCTCAACAAAGCATGTCCCAAGGATGCATTTCCCTTACCAATCCCTGATAATTTACTGGACAATGTAGTTGGTTGTCAGATATTTTCTTTCATAAAGGGATTTAATGGCTACAATAAGATTCATATCGCAGGTGAAGATAAAGAAAAGATAGCTTTCTACATGCTTGTTAGAATCTATTGCTATACGGTAATGCCGTTTGGTTTGAAGAATGCAAGATACTTAAAAATTTGGCGAAACCCTATGATAGGAGATCACACCCCATCGAATGAAGCCTAAATGGTTTACAGAGGGATGTACAGTGTACATAGCAAAAAAAAAAAAAAAAGAACATATTATATTTTAGCCGGTTCTTCTTTCTAAGTGTGCAAAAAATCGACAAAGGGGTTAATGTTTGCACAGATTTATATTTATCCGGTCACGTAGATAATTTCTGGGATTTGTTCTTATCCATTCAAATGAATAATTTCTAGAATTTATGTTTATTCACGTGGATGACTTCAGTGACTCAAAGAAAAAGTCTTAGTGGTCCCAAAATTACAAGAGATTTGTGAAAAAAGTTGAGCGGCCTATGATTTCTCTCCCATAATTATAGAATAAAAGAGGTTCTTAGAACTCAATAAATAACCTAGCCTAATTACTGGAAAAAGGGGATTCGTTGAATTGAAGAAAAGAAACAAAATAAGAAGCAGAAAAGAGAAGAAAGAGAAGGGGAGGAACCTCTCACCGGAAATCCATCTCCGGCAACCCCTTAGCCTACCCACCAGTGCATATGCGGCTTGAAGTGCCTTGACACAACATAACCCAGATCATCGCCACAGCTTGCCTAAGAGCAAACCATAAGACTTGAAGTCCTGTTGTTGGGACGTGAAGGAGGAGAAGCGGGTCGGTCAAAGTAGAATACTGGGGAGCAAAGTCTCCACCGACAAAGAAAAAACTAGTGGAGCAAAGTCAATCAGCCAGACGGTGCCCGTCCAAGACGCTTCTCCGTTCCCAGTGTTCCCTCTCCTTCATCAAAGCCAATCAGCCAGACAAAGCATTATACAAACCCGCCAACAACGAAGAAGATAATATCATCTCTGTTTTGCAGGTTGGGCGTCTAATTTTCCAGCGACCTTTACGGACAACCTATACCATGACAAGACTATCAAGATGAGGCCAGAAATCCCTCCTCCATGCCCAAGCCTTCCCTTGCCACTTTTGAAGCTCAAAGTCGCTGAAATACTACTAAAAAGTTAGTGATCAGAGAAGGGAGAAGACAGAGTAGAAAGCTACAACAACTCACCGTTCGTGGGGTTTTCGTCCAGCCAGCCAGAGACTGATCCGAACAAGCACCGTCTCCATTCTGCACCCCTTATTGCCCAGAATAAATCACAGTCAAAATCCTCTCTCGGAAGGGCCCTCATCACAAAAAATTTGTCGTAGAAGTTCCTCACCAAACCAATAAAGTGCATACAAAGAACCGATCTTGAGGCCTCCATCTGGTGCAAGCCCAGGCCATCGCCGAAAACATTAGCAACTCCGGTGGATTCCCATACATCCTGAAACAAAACCTATCCGAGATACACCGCTGGGGAAGCCATCGGTCCCTAGGAATTTGCCGAGAAAATCAATGCCGGAGTCGGAGAAAACATTGTTCAGGGCAAAGAGAATAGCAGAGAAAATGGACATCTTCCAGAGAGTGCTCCCATCGACGTCTTCGATTGTACCCTCGTCACCGGTCTAATCTTCGTCATGCCGGCTACCATCCCGACCAAGTTCTGTCCCTCGAGAACCTTGCTATCACCGGAAAAAATTCAGGAAGAGGCCATCTGAGCAAGGCAAGAACCAAGAGTCCCAGTCATTGCTTTGGTTTGAACCCAGCCAAGGAGAAGTGTTGAAGTTGGAATTTCATTTTCTTGATCCAGGAGAGAACTTGTCATCTTGGATTCACTCTGGAAGCCTTGCCTCGTCAAAAGTTCATGCCTTTTAGGATGGTCGCCTAACTACTACGTCACCCTGCTGTTTGGAGCCAAGTGAGGAAGAAGCCTTGGAGTTGGAACATGGCTGCCCATCTGAAAAGATCACTGCCTCGCCACCTTGTTGCTGCCGACACCTAGGAGAGAAGAACCTCTGCCCGTGCTTGTCAACAACCCCTTAGAGAGTGATGCTATTTTGGAATACGATATGTTGCCAACCTGCTGAGAAGCCAACCGTGGTGCCTTGCAGTGAAGTTCTGGAGTTTGGTTGCTTTGCCGTCTTGCTGCATTGAAGAGTTGTCACCCAAAATTTTGCTGCCTTGATGCTGTGAAGGAAGCTGCACTGCTTTGCCTCACTCCTTGTCTCTTGCCATAAAGAGGAGAACCCCACTGTATGCTCCTGGAGTCTGATTGCTCGTCACTGCCGTGCTGCCTTTGAAACTTGCTATTTTGCCATGACGGGTTGCCCTGTAGCCTCTGCTGCTTGGAGCAATTTTGTTGAGGAGTCTGTTGATCTGCTGCCGAGGAGGTACAAGGAAGCTATTACTGTAAGTTTGGGGCTTGCATCGCTGCTTTGTTTTGATATTGCCAAAGCTTGCACTTTGTTGTAGTTACTTGTCGAGAAAGAGACTGCCATTGGAATGCAGAGCAATTAGAAGAAAAAAAGGAGAAGGCTTTCCACCTAGCCGCTGCTCACAGTTGGCTTTTGCCTAGCCATTGTGTTGATCGCTAAGAAGGTTTGCCAAAGTCTAGATTGTGAAGGGGATTCACGCCCCCGGGAGATTGTGATTTGGACTTATGACCGGAAGGATCCTCCCCACTATAATCGGTGCCAAAGAGTGGAAGGAAACTCAAAGGAGGCAGATGATCCATTTACCCATCTAAGTCTTGTCCGTATCTGATTTGCAGTCACAAGTTGGAGGTTCATGGTCATTAGTGCAATCCACTTTAAATGGGGAACCGGGGAATATTTGTAATAAGGCAAACTAATTCAGATTAACTTAAATTTCAATTGAGAATTTGTTTTGAAATCTTTAAGGGATAAATTATATATAGAGTCAAAAGATTGAGGTGGCAAATTCCACTAAAACTTGTAATTATGAAGAAATTAAAAATTAATAAATTGTAAATATCAATCTCACCATGTATTGATTTAAGGATTTAAGTTACATCATAAAAAACCATGTAAAATTTCTTACATGTTATTTTGTGCTTGTGACATTTTTTTTATTGTACTATTTCTTTTCGTGGCAAAAGCACCCTGGCCTCACCGAACCTTCAAACCCTGATCGAAAGACTTGATCCACCCTGCGCCCAAACATACAACTACAAAGAATGGTAGAGAGATCCATGAAGGATGATTAATGCCCACAACCAGCTGTACAGCTGGTAGCAGGAGGCAGCAAGCAACTCACAAATGAGAACCTTCCTTGTGACAAAGAAATAGCAACTTAGAATTAGTAAATACATTTGGAAATCGGGGATTCAGAAGAAAATCAAACACTGAACTTATCAAGGGAAGCAGTCTCAATCCCTGGGTATATTCCAGGATCCTTGATTTAAGCAATATTTTAAAAATAACAATAGAACACAAATGAAGGTAATGGAATCACTAAAGATTTTGGAAAACTATTGATGGAGATAAATCCAATAGAGAGCTGAATAAATTGAAAAGAAGAGGAACCCAGATGAAAAGGACATCACAAAATGAACATATAGAAGAATAATTAGGAAAAGCCTGCGTTACTCTACCATAAAAAACAATTAAAAACCTCATTTACAATGTAGTGATAGATAGTTAAATTATAAAGAGCCTTAATCTGGTAGATACTAATAAGTCAAGTCAAAACAAATGACTAAAGAACAAAGTAAATCATCATAATTAGAAAACTTGCATAAAATACCTAATATTAGTTCAACTGACTAATATATCTAGGACTCCAGAAACCTAGATCCTGATTTTAGTAGGACCTCAAGATCACTTACCCTTCTAAAATCAGTTTTGGAGCTCTTGAAAGGGATCATTATTGGCTAAGTTTCTTGCTTTAAGGGGGATATTTGCTAAATGTCTCATATTTCAAAACTAAGGACGAATTTTTGGACTCTTTGGCTTGATCTTCCCATTGCCCACATTTACTCCACACCACTCACAATTTAAATACCATGAACATTTGTCTCTTAATTAATATATTATGCAAGAGCATAAAAGTAGCGTACTATATTATTAGGAAGGTTCATTAGTTTTGGATGACAAAGGACGATTTAATGGGTTCATTTTAACAACTCACACATAATTATCATTACAGGAATATTTTAGAAGATTACTAGTGTCATGGGTGTTACTTTTTATAATATTATTTTAGTTATCAGCATGGTAATAGTTTAAGAATACATGCATTAGGACAATTATCGTTCAAGTCATCATCATTAAAAAGCTATTTTATTAGGTTACCCATTACCATCACTATAAGGTGAATCCTGGACCAAAGACCAAGTTGAAACGAGGAAGCAGACAAAGATGCACGGTAAGGTTGTGTAAGATAGACACTCAATGGTTTGACCTCCCTTGAACCACACATGCAGGAGCCTTGGTGCACCAAGCTGCACCTCTTTACTTAGATCTTCACTTGTCATGAAAGTCACAAGTTTACAGGGGCTTCCCTTTGAAGTCAAAGACTTATTAGGCTCTGTAGACTTGAGAGTGTTTTTTTTTAAGCCAAATCAAAGCCAAGCCAGTTTAGTACACTCTCTCCTGTCAGAAACCTATAACCTAGCTTTACTCACTACTTTCCACTGTTGCTATTGCTTCTTGTAGTCTAAAGCTTCATCCAAACACGATTTTGAATTCCGTACAGTGGCCCACCGATATGTTCCTCTATGGAGGATTCTATACTTGCAACTTTCTTTATATGATAAGATAAAATTTCATTAAAACTTCCCAAAGGGAAAGCTAATACAAAGATGTCAACAACTTCAAAGCTAAGGGAAGAACAAGAAGCATAGGAGGGCACTTGACAAGTTACAACCAGAACTCTGACAGAAACAGACCATGGTCAATGATTTAATACTTGCAACCTTTTTGCAGATCTCAGGTTTTGGGAGCTGTATCTTTGTTGGTGGTAACCAATCACCATAGATTACAGTGACACGCTAAGTGTCTTTTTTGCTTTCTCTTGACAACATAAAGATCAAGCTCATCAGCAACCATGCCAAAGAATTATGCTTGTGCATTATTGAAACATGCAAACAAAAAAGATCTAGACAATAAATTACTAATCTTATTGGATATGTGTGATCCGTTTTAATCATCATCACCATCCACATAATACAAGTACCTGGATCCTATTGCCTGCTCAACTAAATTGTATAACCATACTCCAGCAAAGCTTATTTTCCATCATTTAGACTTTTGCATTGCCGTTCTCAAGCCCAATAAAGCAAAAAGCTTGATATAATAAAAAGCTTTCGTTAGAAAATGGTTTGTCCTTTCTTCTCACATGGATCTAAATACAAAAATTGTTTAATTAAAAAAATGGCGAACTTAAGGCAACAACAGGCCCAGTCCACCATCCACATACTTTTAGCTTCTCCTTTTGTGTCCTCTCGTAATTTCATGACAACCAATAGGAATTAGGAACCCCCATTTTAGATAGTGACACAAGATATTTATTGTATACTGAAGCATCTACTAGTATGGACCTTTTGCAAAAGCCCAAGAGACAAACATGTGAGAAAATGCCACCAGAAACTGATTTTAAAAAGAAACTGAACAAAATAAAATAATCTTGAAGGGAATTGGTAGTTAAGCATGTAGCACCAGAAACTGATTTTACAATAGCATTGAATCCTTATCATGAAGGAGTAGAGTTCATCAAGCAAAAACCTGTTGACCATTTCGCAGCCAACCAAATACAGAGTAAGCCAACCAAGTACAGGGTAAGGTTTTTCTCGATACTTTTATCAAGCTATCCTTTGATATCAACATTAGCTACTGATCTTGCAGGCATTATTACCGCCATCCAGAAGATCTTTCAAATATAGATTTATTGTATAATTATTCAGCATGATAGAAAAATGATCTCGGTCGTAGTTCAACCTAACTGTTTGTAATGATCCTATATGCGATCATGCTATAAGGACAAAGAATGTATCACTTTTCGGAACAGTAAAATGCACAACAAAAAAGGCGAACATATCAACTAAAGAAATCAAGCTCCGCTCAAGTGTAGCTGCTGCAGGATAAATTCATGAACATAAATTAAAACCAACGTGCAGATAAAAATTGCCCAAAAAGCTCACTTAACCTGAATGCATCAAACACAAAAAAGAAAACAGAGGGCAAACAAAAAGGGAGATTTTACAGCAGGACCTTTAAATCAACACATAAAACACCTGGCCTGTGCAGATCTCTCCCACAAAAACTTTCTTAACAATTAAATCATTACGTGCATGTGAATATTTTTGCATCAGAGAACTAGACTATTGGTTACCACTGTCAACAAATCACCAGCTGTCAATGGAACGTATTATTGCTTTCTGCCAAAAATCTTCCGCACCATCACTTCTCACCTTAACCTCTTCTAGCTCAAACAATTATCAATGACCATGCTTAACTATAGTTAGAGCAGAGAGGTAAAACTATTGTATCCAGCCTATCTGATGAAGCACAGAGTTCAAATCTCTAGCAAAAGAAGAATAGTATACCTAAGTACAGAGAAGTAATCGCCATAAACCAATGCACAGTGAGAAACTAATAATCTTCTAATTTGCGCTGATCACTTTGCCAACTTTTAAAATAAAATAAAATAAAATAAATAAAGGCTAGTTATAAGATCTAACGTGGGTGTAAACACCCCAATGTTATATCCTCCCAACTGACTAGTTCATATATTTAATAACCGGTGCGGCCGTGAAAGACATAGATGATGTGGAGCTGAACTATGAACCCGTAAAGGACTAGATACTGACTTGTGTGCTCAATATGTCTCAAACTATAGTAGATTGACTTTATCCCTCAATATCTGTATCCTCTTCATAGCTTATATCCATATTATGTTCTAATTAAAGTATATAGATGGTTATACCTTGGATGTAGGTTGGTTCGTCTTCCTTTCACAAGCTCAGATATTCCTTGACAATAGAAATTTAATTTCTTGGCATGCCCTTTATGACAGAATCATTCATAGTTTTAGGTAACATGCAAAAGTGACAAACATTTTCATATGACTAGGATATAAATAGTTAAAAGTAAAAAGGGCATACTATTTTAGTTTCCTTCAAAGCTCTCACACAACTCGAAAGCAAGTATCATTCCTTTGTTACCTATTATGGCTGCTTTAGCAGATATAGTATAGATCATATGTTATTGTGGTAAACCTACATATGCTCATATGTCAATGTGCAAACCACCGCATAGATTTTATTCCAATCGTTACATATCAAGGAATAACTTGAGACAATTACACCTGAGCAGTCAAGCATGTACAACACGCCAATACCCATACCTATTCGCAATCTGGCTTTGATGGGTGAGGAAATATATCTCCTTCAATCATTTATAAGAAAACGGTCTCAAATTGACTCGGGTCAAGGCAATGGTTTACCATCCCCGCTCAAAACTGCAGATGCGTTAAACACAAGAAGCCAATGCACTTGTGAGTGAGCCATTTAATGGGCAAGTAAGATGCAGACATGTATATGTAGCATTATCGACAATGTTATTGAAGTCATTCTTCACTGTCAGACAAACAAAACAATGCTAAGAAATCCAAGCCTCCCCAACAATGGTACTGTGCGTTGTAATACCCAAACAGCTAGTCAAATGCACAGTGAGCAACCAATAACCTTCAAACTGGAAGCCAATACAAGCACATAAACAAAGACAACGCCAAAAAAACGAAAACACTTCCGACAATTCAACGGCGCCTTGTTATATACCCAAGCAGCTCATCAGATGCACAGCGAGCAACAAATAGCCTCCCAATCTGCATCCAACTCAGGCCAACGAATCACAAGACAAATCAAAACAACGCCAACAGGAAACATAAAAAACACCCCGCAACAATAGCCTAGAAGCCCGCAAAAAAGGGGTGGGCGTAGGAAGGACGGACGTAGGACAAGTTATTGTCCGTGTCCTTTCGAAATTTAGTCGGATAAAATTTATTCCACCGAAGTAATGTCCGACTTGTGATTTAGTCCCAGACAATATCCACGGACAGTCCGAAATTATCTATACCCTAACCCTCACCGCCACTCCGCCACCGCCGCTGCCGCTGCCTTCCTTTGCCCTACCCCACCCTCCGGCGCCATCCAACCTCCCCCGCCCTCCCTCACCCGCCACCGACGTCCGCCCTCGCCGCCGCCCTCCCTTGCCCTCCCCCGCCCTTTGCCGCCCTCCCCACGGCCCTCGCCACCCTCCCACACCCTTCCCCTGCCGTCTGCCGCCCTCCACCTCCTTCCCACCCAGCCCTCGCCGCCGCCCCCCCTTGCCCTCCCCACGCCCTCTCTGCGGCCCTCGCCGCCCCACCTTGCCCTCCCCACG